>KZ651550.1:407334-420627 GCA_001010745.2 Gerris buenoi
ATATATATATATATATAGAACGAACAGTTAGTTATAATAAATCATTCTATCGGAAAATTGTGAAAACAACAAAATATATTTAAAAATAATTTGTATAAATTCAATAACAGAGATACAGAGATAGCATTTTTGTTTAGGGGTCACCAGCTAAAAGTAATTGGGAAATATAATCTCAAAGTGATAAATTTATCAATAATAATATATTTATTGATAGTAGTGGTGATATAAACATTATTTTTGTGTTTTTTATGCTTCAGTTTGTCGGGAGTCGTTTGATCATTAACATATTTATTTTAAAAAGTAATAATAATAATTTATTCATCTGATGTATGAGTCTTCAGCAATGTTAAGGTAATGTCCAACATTTTTTGTTCACTATATTGTTAAATTATTTCTGTTTATTCTTACTTTAACCCTATTTTTGTATTTAAGATCTTATCATATTTGGTTGTATGTTATAGGTTTAAATTTAAGATATCCTAACAGGATTATAATATAATTATTACAATATATTATAATTCTTACTAATCTCATATGTTACAATAATTCGAATAATAAATTATCGATAAATACATTATTAACCATTTTTGAGTGTTTATTACTTTGTTAGTATAGTAATGCAATGTGACGGATATTTTTTTATATGAAAATTTCTGAAACCGGATTGTTGCACACGAAGGTTTGAGGGTACTTTTATAGAAAAGGGCCCCCCTTTTTGTTTTTTAAACAAAATAGTTTATATCCCTTAGTCTAACTACCTATTAAGACAAAGGGATTTTCCGTCCAATATGCTTTGGGACAAAGGAATATCACACTTTTATATAAAAAAAGTGTGTATTAAATTGTAAGAAAGTATATTAGATTAAAAAGTAAAGTGGGGACCCTTTTCTATAAAAGTGCCGGTTTTAGACTATTTCCCATTCGAGCTTGCTATGCTTAAGGAAATGCAAGAGCAAATTGCTTATATGCACTATGGGTGAAAACATTTACGGATGTTGTCTCATACATTTCTCTCAGATCTGTGTCACCTAATTAGATGTTCATGACTTTTTATTTTTTATTTATAGAAACGATTTTTTTAAAAGTTTTTTTTTTGTATAGTCTTCACATTACGGAAAGTTTAGATTTTAATTTAAATCAAATTATAATTATTTTTAACAATGGGAGATAGACAGAGAAAAATAGACTCCAGCACCGGGACCTAATTAGATGTTCATGTCTTTTTATTTTTTATTTATAGAAACGATTTTTTTAAAGTTTTTTTTGTATAGTCTTCACATTACGGAAAGTTTAGATTTTAATTTAAGTCAAATTATAATTATTTTTAACAATGGGAGATAGACAGAGAAAAATAGACTCCAGCACCGGGACTCGAACCATGGCTCTATATTTCTGTTACTGAGCTCTGACCTCTAAGCTATACTGGAGAACAATCCTGTCTATATGATATCTAGTCCCGAATTAAGCTGAAATGAATTTCTAATTGATTGTACGAGGTACAGGTACTTATCGGGTACTTTATAATTATAAGCATTAATTCTCGGTCTAGTTCAATGTCGTAAAATTCGACTTCTAGAGTTGTAGAAAATTGAAAGCTTAATTTGGGACGAGATATCGTTATAGACAGAGGAAAATTGTTCTCCAGTACAGTTTAGTTGGTCAGAGCACTGTAACAGAAATATAGAGGCCCGTGGTTTGAGTCACGGAGTCTATTTTTCTCTGTCTATTTCCCATTGTTAATAATAATTATAATTTGATTTAATTTATCATTTTATTTTTAGGTGACTTTGGTACTGTGATATATACTGGTTTTTGTGCTATAGACTTCAATTCATTAAATGTTCCCATTGTGAAAGAAATTATTCGCCAGCGAGTAAGCTATATTATTTAACTGTATTCCTTAAAGAAATATTTTATATACTTACATTATTAAATATTAAGCCGATTGTGATAAAAAAAATAAAATAAATATATGATTGTTATTTATTTTTTGCAGTCTCTCTCAAAACTCTATTTGGATTGTACATACTATAAAAATTATTTAGAATTTTTTTCCATATCTGATATTAAAAAGGTCTTAGTGCAATTTTTCAGGTATGTAGTTTACAAATGCTTAATAGTTTAATGATTTCCATTGTTTAATATCTAAATTTATTTTATAATGTTGTTTTTTTATATGGTTGTTTTAAAATTTATTTTAATTTTCAGAAGTCGTAAGAATCGTTTTTACATTCATGTTCCTATATTTGGGCTTGAAGATCTACTAGGCCATATTGCTATGATTTTAGAGGTATGTGTGATGTAATTTATTACTTTTTTGTATTTTTTTTCAACTTTTTTTTTTAACTGTTTCTTGAGACACATATTTTAGATTCATTCACTTCTCACTTTTTATCTGATTAGAGTGTGTAGTGTAAACTAGATTTTTCCCAGGAAAACTACTTATACATTATTTGTTTGTGTGTCATTTTGGGTAAGAATTACTGGAGTTAACTCATATTCTGGTTAAATGACTATATTTTAACCATCTCCAGGTCATATTCATGGCTATAACATCAATAAGAAATTTTATTTATAAGTATATAACTTAAATAAACAAACTGACATTAACTTTATTCATTAAGACGAGCAAGGCTTACCATTTAACCAGAAGATTAGTTAACTGCTGTAATTTTTACCCTAAATATCNAAAAAATCCGCAAGTTATTTTATTTGTTTTGGTATATCCCATATTTACAATCTTCATTTTGACAGGTTTCAAATGTATGATTTATGACAGAAAATTTAAAAACGTAGTATATAAAAAGTTCTTTTTATCTTGCAATTATAAGTTACTTCCTCAATTATTGATAACGTTGCATTACTGGTTCTTCGGCTACACTTGCCACTTGTCCTTAATATAAATAAGTAACAGTAGCTCTATAGGTTGACTTAGTATTGTAAAGTTATTAGCCTCTCAATAAAAGAATATTTGACACTTCATAAAAATGAGGATGCTGGTTAGTATCTGGCTTTCTGAAACAGTTTAAACCATTACTGGTTACGCACCCGCTCGATACCCCTCCCTAGATTCCTTCGGGTCTCTTAGCAACCTGGGAGTTGTGTAGGGAGGCATACCACGGCCCCCTAGAGGGGGCAGACAAACCTCCCTAAACACTTAGTTTCTCGTGACAAATCAAATTCGTCACTTTCAACCCTGTAAACAAATCGTCCTTTTCTCTTATTTGGCTTCCTTTTTTTTGCTCTTAAAAAGAAAATTGGCAGCTTTTTAAAGAAGATCCTTTTTCTATAGAACTGAGAATGAACCCGACGAATTTATAGCTTTGTATAGCAAAAAACAGAATCCCACATTAATAACTCCCTTTCAACCTTTACCTTCCTCACTACAACACTGGCAAGACCCTAAAGTTTCAATACACTGCTTAAACATACACGCTCTACTTTCACCCTTTCTTTCATATCAAGTAGAAAAAGTACTATTTATTGCTAAACTGTTTTTTTAACTTAGCTCATCCATTTTTTATTTTTTTATTTTTTTTTTTTTTTTACACAGAAATAAAATCAGCATCTTTAATTTTACAAAATAAATTAACATCATAGAGGATCTATTTAGCTAGCAAGTGAAACTATAATATCCATCAAAATTTCAATTTGTACAATCTTTTCAATTCTACAGATTTTGTACAAAATTGGTAGATATATTTTTTATATACCTTGTTTAGCATTAACTACTAAAATTTCATTCTTGTAATTTTGCTCTCGAACTTACCGAAGGAAATGTAAGCATTGCGATTATTCTGAAGAAGATTTTTTTTGTCTCTTAATTTAAAAATTCAATTGAAACAATAAGTAACATTTTTCATCTCGTACGATCTTATCATTTTAGGTTTCTGTAGTACGAAACGAAGTACGAAAAGAAACCTTATAATGGCTCTGTCTGTCTGTCTGTCCGTTGGCAGGTTTAAATTAATAAACTATAATAGCTAGGAACATGAAATTCGGCACACAGCTGCATCTCGGCATTTGACAATTGTACAATTTTCGGAGTTTTCACACTTAATATTTCCAAGATGGCGGCCAATATGGAGAGCGACTAAAAAAAATGTTTATAGTCACCATGACATGTTATACTTCAATTTAAAGGTCTATTCAAGTGCAGAAAAGGATTTGCAACAGTTAAAATCTTACACATAATTATAACAATCGTACAGAAACCGGCGATTATCGCCTTATGTACATACATGGAGCGCATTTTACTTGTTTACTTCTTCTTCTTCTTTCCTTGGCCCTACAGACTCCACAGGTCCCTGGCCTGACGAACTCGCTGGCTCCAGACTGTCCGGTCCTCCGTCCACTGGACCCCGGCTGCCAACATGTCTCCCTCAACCGCATCCCTCCATCGCACCCTAGGTCGTCCCGGAGGACGTACGAGTCCCACAGGTCTGCAGTCGAAGGTCGAAGGTCTCCTCACGTGTCCATACCACCGTAGACGCATTAATTTAATATGTGTTGAGAGTGGAGGCTCCAGATACAATTCCATCAATGCTTGGTTTGTCCTCATTCTCCACTCCTCCCGATCCCTGACTGGCCCAAAATTCGCCGCAGGACCGTCCTTTCAAAAATGTCTAGCCTTGCGCAGGACTCCTGCGTGAGGGACCATGCTTCGCTACCGTATGAAACCACTGGGCGGATCAACGTTTTATACAGCAAAAGCTTTGTTGTCCTAGTCAGGTTCCGGCTTCTCATTAGCTTGCTAAATCCGAAATAGGCACGATCTCCAGCTGCTATCCTAGCTTTCACTTCTACTGCCTCCTCGGCCAACTTTGTCACTGTGGACCCTAAATACTTAAACTGTTCCACCACCTCAAAATCTCGGCCTTCAATGCTACATTGGTGTCTTCTTCTCCTCCTAGACATAACCATAATCTTTGACTTACTGTCATTTACTCTCAGCCCATGCTTATTAGCTTCTCTCTCTAGGCACTTAAAGGCCTCAACCATATCTGTTCTTGTCCTTCCGATGATATCTAGGTCATCTGCAAAACCCAGGACAAGTCTCGCTTTAGTAAAAACTGTGCCCGTCCTAACATCTAGTCCTGCATCACTCATTGCCTTCTGGAGCACTATGTTAAATAGGAGTGGTGATAATGGGTCACCTNTTAATTATTATACAGTATTTAACATTATACACTGTTAACTTTTGTTCCTCTTGTTACTAATAAGACGATGCTGCTACGGAGAAACGGATGAAGTATATCATAATGAAGATATAGACAACAGCAACTGCCGCGGGAGTGTCGCGAGAGCGAGATGTTTATTTATTTATTTATTTTTGATTTTATTTGACTTGTACGTCATGTTAGATTTTTTTATGTCAATTAAAGAGAAAATTTGGAGATTATTGTTTTACGATTCAAACTGGCCTTCTTACTTAAAAATTCTTAGCGTAGAAAATAGGATTTCGCCACATGGAGAGCACTTTGTAGGCAACACATGTCAAGCTAATTCCTCTGTAGTTCTGGCACTCCGTTCTATCCCCTTTCTTATGCAAAGGAATTATTATGCTTTTTTCCCAGTCTTGAGGAATACTCTCTTCTTTCCATACCTACCATATCTATCTATCTCTTCTACCATACCTTGTATACTAATAACTTAAAAACTACTTTCCTGTATGATTTAATATAATTGCCTACCTGCCTTTTTGGATCTAACATAATTTCTACTGATTCAATATTTGGTGTTATTAATCAGTGAATTTTAATATTATTTTTTAAAACTCCATAATTTTCTACTAAGCTAATTTCAACTATTACTACACTACTACTACTTCTTTCTTATACTACTACTACTACTACTATTTTGTTTTAAGCTAATTTCTAACATTAACATACTTAAGTTGTAAAACCCTTCTATATTCCATGCTTTAGTAAAAGCGATCCGGGAGGCTGACTATTGTGAAATTTAAGAACAAAATAATAGTTGCCTTGAATTTGCTGTAATTACAAGCTAATTAAAACAATTATTTTAACCTATACTGCTGAAATATGTATTCATGAATCAAAAGATGAATCCTTAAGCTGCAATACATTGCAAACTTATTATTGATTGGGAGGCTGATATGTGACAAATTGGAGACTCAACTCCCTGTGGGATGTATTGAAATATAACCATTTTATATTAACACTTCTAAAGGCCCCCATACACGATCAAACATTTTGCTCAAACATCATGTTTGAGCACATTATGAAAATTTTGAGCGTATATGGGGGCCTTAAGTTAGGCAATAACAAACAATATAATATAATAAGCAATAATAAAACAATGAACATAGACGAAAAACAACACTAACAAATGTTAAGGCCCCCATACACGGTCAAAATGTTTGCTTGGGACTGCTTGATGTTTGCGCAAAATGTTTAATCGTGTATAACTGTTAAATTATCGTGTTAAACTGTTAAATATTGTGCTAGATATTGGAGAGTCTATGGAGGTCAAAAGGGTACATTGTTATGGATATTTTTGATGATAAAACTAAATTCTTGGAATAGATGATAAAATCTATATTTAAAATGTATTATTTCTTCAATAATAAGACACGAGGTAGCTATAAGGCACTTTATATGGAATATGTGTTTCCAGGTGACGAAGATTATAAATATGGTACTCAGTATATCTCTTTGGTTTCATCTTGCTGTTTGTTAGTTGATGCTTTATAATTATAATCTACGTTTTCCTGTAAAGACCCTGTTTCAAAGTATGCGAAATATACTGTTTTAATTATACTACTATAAGCATTTTCAAAGGTATTAAGTATCATAGTGTCGACTTAAAAGCTCTAAAAATCTAACCGGAGATAAGTTTTTTATTTACTTAGAACCCACTTTTAGGTACGAGTTTTAATTAGGAAATTCCCGGGAGTGGTTGCTGCAAGTGGAGTTTCTTTATGCCGCCACTGAAATACAAGACACGTGGAAACCTACACAACATGTTATTACAATGCCTTATTTTAACATTTATAAAGGTAAAATAAAACTTTATAGCTGTAAACCTTAAACTTAAAATAAGTGTGTTTTCTTATGATATCTACACGTGTTACGTTCTCAGATCTTAGAAGTGTTCTTATTTCTCAGGTCTAAGAAGTGTTCTTATTCCCAATGATCCATTACATTCCTCCCCATACTTTATTTAAACAGCATTCTACCTAAATCTATTAAGAGCTGCACATTATTTTGATTAACCACTAAAAACCTGAAAAGTCTCTATTATTGACTATTATCTTACTTTTTGCTTTTGTTCAAAAACCACCTTTATTTGTTTATTCTTTTAGTTATATTTAAAACGAGGCTAGAACATATACTTATAACATTTTTACTTTCTCATATAAAGAGAAAGTATCGTGATGGCGCGAAAATTCGATTTTGATATTTTTATGGATTTACACGTTTTGAGGTCCCCTGAGTCCAAAAAAGTGGTTTTTAAAAAATGTCTATCAGTCGTCTGTCGTCTGTCGTCTGTTGTCTGTCGTCTGTCGTCAGTAAAAACATCAGCATCTTTAATTTTACAAAATAAATTAACATCATAGAGGATCTATTTAGCTAGCAAGTGAAAAAAAAAAAAACTCTAGATTATCAATATATATAGGCTCAAAGAAGCAATATTGCCGTAACACATTATGTAATGAGTAATTCTATATTGATTCTCTTCTTAACAACCTTTTAAGTTTTAGTAATAAATTAGTTTTAGTCAATAATTAATCAAACAGGAATGGGTTTGAAAAACTAATTATGTTAGTAAGCGCGAATTATGTAAATTCTGTAGCAATCCATCAAACAACAAGTTATAAACAACAAATATTAAGTAATTTATTCAAAGCTAAGGATAACGAACAATTTGTATCTTAATTGTTTTATAAAGTTGAAATGAGATATTCTCAAATAATCAAAAATGCTAAATCCTTACAAATGATTGACGCATAAATTATTTTATCTGATTGTTACGAAATTAAACCAAGAGATACAATTATCTCTGTTTGAAAGTGACTATTTCCGTAGTTGTATTCATTGCGCATGCGCGTTTCATAAACGAAGAATTCTTCACCTTATCGTGCGATTTACGTGTTTGTTTACATTTAACAAAACTAATTTCCTTTTTTTCTAATTAAAGTAACTGTTTATATCAAGTTTTTAGTGATAAAATGTATATTTAATGATTTTCTGTATTGTTATTATTGGAATCCAACAATCGTAGATTAAAAACGGAAGGCAACTCGTGTTAAACCTGCATGTTGCTTTGCTCGTGTGGTTTTACTACCCTCGCTATCACTCAGGTGCAAACTCCACACTCACAAGCAAAATGCTACTTTCTGCACTAGTCGCGTAATGTAATATTATTTATGATTGAAACGAAATATAAACATTTTATCTCTCTTTTGATGCGCAGAAAGATGAATATTTTCGTAGTTTTATTCANAAAATACTAAAAAAATAAAAAGAATTGAGCTTCTTTGCTGTCTTCCGACATTAAGATGATACTTGGCAATATGCTTTTTTTTAGGTAATAGCTAATAATAAAAGGTATTTCCAATTTAGAGCGATGTGTGGAGAAGAGTTACAGGAGGAAAAAAATCCTTCTTTCCCTAAACTGTTAACAAAAAAATAATTCTTTATCTTGACGCACGATTAGCTAATTTGTTTACAATTAACAAAACTATTTGCTGTTTGTTTAATTAAAGTAACTAGTTATATGTATAGAGTTTTTAGTAAAAAAAATTATTGATTTATGTTATTATGACGAAAATGAGGAGCATAATACGCCTTCCAAAATAGTTAATTCGTAATACAATTAATGAATTAATGCCATCTTCGTCGAAACACAGGAAGTTAATTAAGTGTTTTTTTTATGTTTATTATTAAAATCCAACAATCGTAGATAAAGTATTGTTACGATTATTCGCCGAAACTCAGTCGGGTGCAGGGTGTGCGGTAAGAAGAAAAATAGGTTATAACGAGGGAATTTGGGAAAATAAGGGAAATAAGGGGAAAAGGACGCCACCTCATCTAGGGAAACTCAGCATTAGGGGAGATGAGGAAATCCCTCTTAACAGTAGCAAAAGAAAATAAATAAATGATGGGAAAAATCTCTATATTCACACAAGCAAGGTGATTAAATTGAATATATCACAATGTTCTATAACTATATAGCTAATGGATTAGTAGGGGTTAGTACAAGGCATAAATAATTTAACATAACTATTAACATATATAAACTTAAACATTCCTAACAACAAATAAATTACTTTATTATTATATATATATTTATTTCACTTTATCTAATTTATTTATTAATAAATTTAATCTTATCATTTATCTTTTTACGCAAATGTTTTTAATTGTGTGCGTTCTAACTACCTGAATAAAACAAAATTAATAAACAACAAACAAGTAATAAAACTAAAGGTATAGGCCATTGTCTAAATTATTTAAGCACGAATGATGGCTTTATTTAGGAGGAAACTTTTTTTTTTTTTTTTACCCATTGATACTTTTACTATATTATCAAATTTTTTACGTCTTCAATCTTGTAGCTTACATCATAATAAATCAAAGAGTTGATTGTTTACATCTTGTTTTTGGCCCTCAAATTGCCAGTATTTGACTTTAGACACATTACCGACAGATTTATCATAAACCCTTTTTTCGGATTCAGGGAAATTTAAAAAGTGGTAACCTCACAATATTTAATTTTTTGTGTCATCACAATTCTTTCTCTTTAATTCGTATACGAGAAAGTAAAAAAGTGGTAATAAACCAAATTGTTTTACCAACGTGCTTTAATATTTGAAAAATTTATAGATGCATATAATATTATTTACTGTATTGTTTGGGCCTCACTAAATATCAAGTAATAAAACTAAAAGTATAGGCCATTGAAAAGGATGTCTAAATTATTTGTAACATTTATTATTCTATTTATATGCGACATAAAAGGATAAGGACGATATTTTCTTGTTTCCTACTATAGTGAAACTGTGGCATTTATATCACTGCCACAATCTTGTTCCTACACTAAACAAGATGCATTAATTCCAACACTAATGTCCTTTATTGCTGACACACATAATTGAACTCGCCCAGTGCCGAATATTTCAGCTTCCTGTGGTACGAAAAGACGTTAACATTCCCTTTTCCAGCATTCCTCATTCTATTCCGTTTCCTTTTCTACCTTATGTAGCCGGTGGCTGATTCTATCTTTCCTAACCACTTTCCTTTTATCACATCCTTCCGATAAGGTTCCTCTCTATTCCCAGCAAATATCCGCTGCACTCGAAACCTTTCCTTTTTTATCTCTTACCTATTCTCCTAAAAGAAATATCGGTTATCTACCATCTTTATTGTTCGTATTCATACTGTAAAATGGTCAATACGACCGAAATTGCATTGCACATAATCATCAAACGCCTTGATTTGACTAAAAATTATTCTATTTTACTAAAACATTTACTGTTACTTCCGAAAACCCTGTGCCACACTAATTGGCAGACTACAGTCGTAGATACTGTGGTGTAGATTTTTTCCGAGCTTACCAAAGGTAACATCAGTATTGTGATTTTAGGAAAAACATTTTTCTGTTATGTCTCTGCATTAAAAAAATCCAAGATAGAAGACCCTTTCAGACATGAGAAAACATGTCTGTGTCTTGACGGTCTACATCATAAAAATTACAATTCTAATAAATTTGAAATTTGGATGGTAGGCCATAATTAGCCCTCAGATAGTCCCCTATTAATTTTATCCATCCCGCACATTTAATATTGAATAAAAATAACTGAGATCCCACTGAGAATCGAAGCCGATCCAAACAGCTACACTTTTAATTCCAACAACCATTCATCCAATAATAGAAGCTATCACTTAGGAAGCTATTTGCTTCACTAATTGGCAAACTATTTAAATTATCATTGTTCAATTAAAGGCAAATAGAATGTTAACATAGATAGGGCTGCAGACCGTTGACAATATAATAATAAATTTCTTTACTGTTGCTCTATGGTACAAACAAAATTAAGTGTACAATAGATAGATATTGGGGGTTAACTATCACTTAGTTTTAGTATTTGAAAGATATGTTTGCTTCATTGAAAGAACTGTGATGATTTTTTCCCCCTTTTTCTGAAATTAAAACGTTTGTTTTAAATTAAATTAGGATCCTCCGATAGAATAAAATTCTACGCCGGGATTTTGTGTGTTTTTCTATGACTGTCTCCCATTTAGAAGTCTAATTTAATTTAAAAATTGCTTCTCAAAGGACTATAAATTTTCTAGGATTCTATAGTTTTATTTAACGCTTACTCAAGCTGTTAGGGAAACTACTATTAAATATCTAGCTATCGAACAAATGAAATGCCTTATTGATATTTTTTTTAAATCCAAATAACACTGACTAAGTGACTGGATCTTCACGATATACGCAGAGCCACCAATGGACCTAAGACTATGAAATTTTGAAGTAGGTTTTTCATAGGTGTTGTAATTCGTCTACTTGATTTAAGATGGGAGCCATTTATATGCGAAATTAGACATAATGATATCCTTGGAATTAATTGCACTGGTACGTTGACATTTGAAAGTCAGCATCCATTCATGATCAATAACATTTGTAAAAGGGTTTTCTAATTAGTCATTTTGATTCAAGATGGCAGTCAAATATGTACATATTTGAAAAAAAATTCTTCTCCTTAACAAAAGAATTAATATCCCTTCTTCTTTAAAAAGCTATGATAAACCTTTTTTTTTTTTTTTTTTTTTTTGTGGACATTTTCCATCGAGATTGCTAAAAGGTTGATTCTGGCAACAGATAATGTTGAAGGAAATACTTTTTAGTATTTGTCTNACTAGCTCGTTAAATGACTGATTAAAAAATTATGGTGATTCTAAATATCAGATCCCCGATTATAATTATAATCCCTAACTTGTATTCAAGACAATTAGTAGCATTTATTTTCCTGAAGCGGTGGGGTGCGGACGTAGAAGAACGGCGTCTAGCGTGACCCGAAATTTGTGTGAGGGCATCTCTCCCGGATATAAAGTAATAAAAATGATGTACCTGGGTTCTGTAGGTCGGAGCCCAAACTGGTGCAACTTACTTAGTTCCTCTCTTATGGGGTTCTCCTCCGTCGAAGGCGGCCGGGTTCCTCTGTGTCGGCCAAAATCCACTGTCAGAACTATGTTGCGTAGAGCTTATGGGGAGAAGCGCTGATCGTTTACTCTAGTGCGTACACAGGTCGAGCGTTGTGCGAAATCACCAGATCCGTCTACCAACGGGGATCTCCACTCACTGGCGAGATCTGGAACGTCCAGCCGTTCTCCCACTCGGCCGTTCACAATGTAAACATTCGTAACCAAAGGTGCCTAACTCTCAATAAAATCGTACCCTAATCGTTTGGCTCTAAATAAAATCTAGTAAACAAAATATAGATACAAACATTACCTGGCATTCGGAAATATCTATGTTATCTTTACCATAATTCACAAAAATATTCCCGAGGCCGCAGATTAAAACATTAAATAAAAAGCGTACGATTCTCGTGACAGTACGGTATGCAAATCGTGAGAAAACTGCATTTTGCTTTGCTCGTGTGGTTTTACTACCCGAGCGATGGTGCAAGTAAACTCCACACTCGCATGCAAAATGCTACTTTCCGCACTAGACGCGTAATTGGCTATTTCAACTCGAACGGGCATCAAAATCATAGAAAAATCATATTCTATGTTTTATATAGTTTCGGACTTGTGATGAGTATTATCTACAAATAAATCTCAACCGGACTTATTAATAGGCATTCAATTTTCACTAAATCCATTCAATCCTTTTATTAACCGCACCTTTACTTATCTATTCATTATATATATATTTTTTTTATTCTTTGGTTTCTAGTTTTTTTTAATACAATTTCTTTGTTGAATCATGAACACGTATAATTTCCTTTATGAATTAGGTACCTGTATTTATTTATTTTTTTTTTTTTTTGTGGACATTTTCCATCGAGATTGCTAAAAGGTTGATTCTGGCAACAGATAATGTTGAAGGAAATACTTTTTAGTATTTGTCTACAGAAATACAGTAAAAAATATTTCCGTTGAAGTAGCAACGTATATACCGTTTGTTAATTATTTAAATGTAATTAGTACTGTTTGAGGGCCATAATTTAATCTCAGAATAGTTTGAGGTTGTGATTGGAGAGCTCTCTCTAGCTACGTAAACATAGGCCCACTCACTTTTGTGCACACTCTTGAA
>KZ651551.1:24074-37377 GCA_001010745.2 Gerris buenoi
TATTTCAGCTCTGTTTTTATCCCATCTTCTGCCTACCCTATTCCCACTCCTCCCCCTCCTGTTGGTGAGGGAGAAGCTCCTGCTAGTAACGTTCACATTAACGTTCCTATCGTTTCCTGTGATTTAGTCCTTGAAGCCATTAGTTATTTAAAACCTACCAAAACCTCTGGTCCTGATAACATTCCTTCCTTCCTAATAAAAGGTCTATCTGGTATTCTCGCACCTATTTTATGTGACATCTTCAACAAAACCCTTGATTCTTCTGTTTTTCCTACAGCTTGGAATTTCGCAGTCGTTGTTCCTATTTTTAAATACGGGGATAAAACATCCATCGCTAACTACCACCCGATTTCTTTATGTAATAATTTTTGTAAAGTGTTTGAACGAGTCATTCACCTTTCTTTAGCTCCTGCTCTCGATCCTTGGATTCATCGCAGTCAACATGGCTTTCGTCCCGCTTGTTTAACTACTACTAACCTAGTTTCTTTTTTTTCTAGAGTCGGTCCAATGGTAGCTAATGGCAATAAAGTCGATGCAATTTACTTCGATTTTAGGAAAGCCTTCGATAGAGTAGACCATGGTCTGTTGCTAGCTAAACTTTCCTTGTATCATCTCCACCCTTCCCTGATATCCTGGTTTTATAGTTATCTTCGAGATCGTTCTTGCACTGTAAGAATTGGATCCAGCGCTTCCAACCCGTATTTCCCTACTTCAGGCGTCCACCAAGGCTCTGTCCTCGGGCTTTTGATCTTTAATCTCTTCTTCAATGATCTCCTGTCTAACCTGTCTTTTGATGATCTTTTTAAAAATCTTTTAACGACAATTATAAAATCTGGAGAGTCGTAAAGAAAGATGATCATGCTGCTGCCTCTGACGCTCTTCAGAGAGATATAAATTTTGTCTATAACTGGGCAAGACACAATAACATGGAGTTAAACCCTGATAAGTCATATCATGTTTCCTTTACCCCCTCTCCTTCAACTGACCCTTCCTTCTCCTACTCTATAAATGGCACTCCTCTGTCCACTGTTTCCTCTATTCGTGATCTAGGTGTGTTAGTCGACAGCAAGCTTCGTTTCGATTCTCATGTCTCTAATGTTATTGCCAAAGCCAATCGTGCACTTGGTCTCATCTTATCTATCTCACGTGGTCTGTCTTTAGATTGTCTTCTGTGTCTATACAAAGCTCTGGTTCGTCCTTGTTTAGAGTATGCTGTTCCTGTCTGGAATGTCTTGAATCTTGGAAGAGCAGCTGAAGTGGAACGCATTCAAAGAAGATTCATCAGAGCTGTGTACTGCAGATATCTGTATCGCAGATGTTTTTATAAGTATGAATCTCTGTGTAGCAGACTTGGTCTGGAGTCTCTTACGGAAAGACGTAATGCTTTCCAGGCTCTGTTTCTGGCAAAGACCCTCGCAGGTTCTTATAGATGCGAGGAGATAAGTCAAGTTATGGTTCTTCCTGCTGGCAGACGTGTTGGTCGTACTCTTTATATCCGTCATCTCACACCCTTAAATCCTCTTGTCCGCTGTGTCGCATCCCTTAATCCTCTCCTCCGTCACATTGACCTAGTCCATGATATTACTTCCCTTCGCTCCGTTTTCTCAATCAGTCAAAGTTANTTGTTTGTTCTTGTAGGCACTGATGATGGCCTTATGAAGGCTGAAAGCTGCTTTGGCTATTAAAAAAGAGTTAATTTAAGTGGAGAGACTACTTTATTTTCCTTTCCAATGACTTTTAGTCGGTTGAGCCTGGACTCTGTCCTGTCTTTCTAACATTCAGTTTTCAAGGATTGAGAAGCAAAATTATTTTTTAACAATGGAGATCGATCAGGAACTTATAATATATTTAATTTGAGAAGAGACCTTCGCTCTATGATACGTCCGAGTCTCAGTATCACAACAAAAATGTGAAAAATCGGTCAGAGCAAAAAAACACTTGGCTAAGTGTTTTCCATTTATTAGTTTTTTTTTTTTTTTGGTACATTTAATTATTATTGAACATTATATCAAAATATATCATAAAAATTACTTCTACTGGGCGGGAAATTGTATTTAAATGGACTACATTTTAGATATTTTTTATATCAAAATCGTGTTGGAACTGTTTTCAAGAATTTTTTTTTCCACGTTGTTTCCAGAGTTTATGGGGGTAGTGGCCCCAAATTTGAAGTTAAAATTCATTTCTTCATTTCACCTCTGGGGTATGATTTTTCTGAACATGTTTGCTAAATTTCGTAAAAAATCATCCTAGAAGTTTAGGCTCCAAGCGTCTGCACAGAGAGACGACAGACAGACATGTTTTAAAAACCTTATTTTTGGACTCAGGAGACCTCAAAGCATGTAAATCCATCCTCAAAAATCGAATTTTTGTACCATCACAATACTTTCTCTTTAAAAATGAGTTAGCACTTCAATATCCATGTCTGGAAGCGTTAAAATACGAGAAAAGACTAAAGAGATTCAATAGGACTTCACGGTAGTAGGTGGATAAATCAGAACCACGTGTGGGTTGAGTCGGTGGGGACCGATTAAAAGTCGGTCAGAACGTATAATGGCACTACCTACAAAAAGTCGTCAGTGGGGGCTTTTAATAATAACTTACATGTCTTAAAGAGTATTAGTTGGATTTTCATATTTGAATATTTATAACAACCATAAATACCTCCCAAATATGTTCAATGAACTGTGTTTATCATATATTTTGGTTTTAAATCCTACCTGATAAAAGTATATACTCTCCCTAATTTACTTATTTGCCTTTAAAAAGTTAAATTCAGTGAATGGATGTTGACTTCTCCTAGTTTGATGATGGCCACTAGCCTTAACTACACTAAGTTTATAATAAATTAGTCTTCACCCCACGCTCCCCTCATGCAAGGTATTAGTGGCAACGTTTTCTATTACCATGTAGGCCTAGCAATGAAATGAAATGCCTAAATAGTTTTGTTTCCAAAGCCTTTATTCAAGGAATAGAATCAGGACTATTATACATCATTCATTCCATTACTAACAATATAATACTCTCCAAAGCGTACTTTGGAGTCAATTTTTATAAATAAAATAAAATAAATAATTTATCGTCATCGGTAGATTTCGTGACAGATGTTGCGTGAAGGTGATTTCATGACGGTGATTATGTGACGGTGATTTTGGTCGTTTTTTTTTTTTCGGATTCACTCCCGGGCTCCTGAACGTGCCATAAGGAACTTCGTTCCAAAAAGCCAATCGAAACTAAGTTATAGTGATAAATAGCAAGGCTAAAAACAAGATATAAATCAGAAAATAAATGCATTTAAAACCAATTAGACTGGAAAGTCATTGAACAATCATCAATCATGAAATCTCTTCTCTCAATAAGGCAGTTTATATTCAAAGGTCAGTAAATATTTATAGGGCAAATTAATAAAATAATAAATACTCAATTTAAAGAGCATTAGTGTGAGGTTTAAGTACCCCAGTCAGAAAATAAATCGGTCAACAATTGCAGAAGCCATAGTCAAGACACCATAGTGCCCAAAGTCAAAAATTAAAAAAAAAAAAAAAAAAAAATAGCTTTGTTTAAGATAGAACTGATGGAGGTACGGCAAAAGCCATATCACCATCCATTTTTTGGTCACTGACTTTTAAAGATCTACAAACCTATGATATAAAGTCATAAGTTATCAGTTACTGCTGGTGCAATCTACATGATAATAGGAAACTTACTCACTAATACCTAGCATGAGCCCTGGGCAGGGGTAAAGGCTAGTTCATGTTACATTATCAATATTTTGACAATGCATGAAGATTCTCATCTACCATCTTATCTATATCAAAACTCAGCAACTGACCATGCTCCTCACACTGCTGAATTTACCCAAAAATACTTCTGTGGCAGCATCAAAGGCAGTGAGTATTTACATTATTGCATCACATACTTCCCATTCTACCTCTGGCAATGGAGGACATCGAAGAATATGCAACTTCAGCTACATGTAGCATTTTGTCCCTTATATTAAACAGTTTCTGTTGATACTTCATTTCTTAATCTTGCCATAATAGTTCCAAAATTAATTAGCGTTAAAGTTTCAAATGTAGATATTTTCAAAGTGGGCAGATATCAAAACGAAATTCTGTCGGAATAATTGTCTAATATTGCAAATTTCAGTGCAATCAGAATATATTACGATATTTACGAATTTTTGAAATATTTTCAAAAGTAAAATGGGTTGAAAAGTAAGTAGAAGAGCAGAGTGTGAACTCTCCCTTCCACTTACACTACATGACCTTTGATTTCCGCATGACAAAACACCACGGACAGGGAAACAACGGACAGCCAGAGTTACCTCACTGGTCAATGCCACGGAAGAGGGCTGAATGTAAACAAGCCACAACATCATTCGATTATTTAATTTCACCCCTTAAAAATCATCTATTTTTCACATCACAGCATTTGCAATTTGGTATACATATTGAGAAGAGCCAGATGATATGACGACAGGAGTAAATGAGGATCCTTCATCCAACTGATAACTTAATGTTGAAAGATAAACATATTTTTTTAGTCAATCAAGAGAATTTTAATTGGTGGGAATAAATTGATATGAGATTTTAAAGTGTGCATTGTATATGTCACTAAAGTATTGACATTTTTGAAGCGAGCAAAAGTAAGCTGCTTACATTCAACCAGTTATGCATCCTGTCTGTGAGTAACCTTCACGTGTTCAGGGATAACTTGAGTAAAAGTGGACCGATTTTGTTGAAATTTGGTATACATGTTCCTTTTACTAATTATTCTCAGGCTATGTTCGTTAGACAACATTATCCGTCCAAGAGTTCCGTCCATGATTAATACATTTATTAATACTCAGTATTTTATTGCAATACGCTCACTTCAATGATAGAGCCATGCATTGCCTAGTTAATCTAATGTTAAGGCCTAATGCAGTTTCTAACCAAGAATGAAAATTACATTTATGTATCATTAAAACAATTTTCTTTCTATCTCCTTCCCCCACTTGCAATAATGAAAACAGTAAAACATATTTTACATTCTTCTAGCTAGAGAGGATGTGTATCTTGCTTAACAAGAT
Organism: Gerris buenoi; assembly: GCA_001010745.2. Lineage (NCBI taxonomy): Eukaryota > Metazoa > Arthropoda > Insecta > Hemiptera > Gerridae > Gerris > Gerris buenoi. The sequence goes on from KZ651551.1 coordinate 29,149, forward strand.
AAGCTGATTTCAGAGTTATTTACATTTACTATAAAGGACAAAAAAAACCCTCACAGTGCAAATAAGAACTCCAGATGAAGAGGCTCTGAACTTCTTGAAGACTTCAGTTCTTCCGACCTGGGACATGTTGCCATGAAGTTGGAAGAATGAAGCTAGAGATGGAAGTACAGAAGAGAATAGAGCTGTGTGGTAATCCACCATGTCTTGAGTGGCCATGAATACCAACGCCTTGTGGCAACCTTCCACCTAAAACAAATAATCATAAACTGCTTACTTGGTCCTCCTAATGTTTTCAGTTATCATAAAATAACATTACAGTAAATATAGCTGCAATAAACAGAAATGGAATTCTCAAATTTAACAATAATTAATTTATTCAAATATTATTTTTTATAAATTTATATCAATTACACACATAGGGGGCTTCATCAAAGAAAATAGAGTTGAAACTTCAACGTTCAATTCTCAATCATGAAGAGCTAATGAATAAAATTTACTGATAAAACAGTTTCAAGTTTTCAAGAATGGCTGAGATTTAAGAATAGCAAAAGGAAACCAATAATTTTCTTTTTTCACATTAAACATTGAATGAAGTTAAAAAACCACATTCCAAGGTCCATAAACTCATTCAGTAATATAAAATACTACAATTTTTAAGGAATATGGGTTTAGCCATTGAAGATTGCGCTTCAAAAAGCAATTGATGTTTTTGACTCTTGGAAACTACTTTACAAATCACACATCAACTAGATTGGTGCTATGAATTAAAACTCAATAATACACTCAGTCATTTCTTATTATATGTATACTATTTGTTTGTATCCTTTTGTTGTCGGTATCCAGTTTGGTCACTTTAGCAATATGATAGCAAGTTCAGAGTAGCCATGATCCTAAAAGAATTGGTCATTCCAGAATACTTCAGCTCTGTTATCTATTTGATACCGTGCCAAGATACTTTAATTTACATGGACCTATTGATCAAACTGCTTGCCAATCGCTTCAGTGGTACATTGGTGTGAGAAAGATACCAAGATACTTTAATTTACATGGATCTCTATTGATCAAACTGCTTGACAATCACTTCAGTGGTACATTGGTGTGAGAAAGATACCAAGATACATAATTTACATGGATCTCTATTGATCAAACTGCTTGACAATCACTTCAGTGGTACATTGGTGTGAGAAAGATACCAAGATACTTTAATTTACATGGATCTCTATTGATCAAACTGCTTGACAATCGCTTCAGTGGTACATTGGTGTGAAAAAGATACCAAGATACTTTAATTTACATGGATCTCTATTGATCAAACTGCTTCACACTCGCTTCAGTGGTACATTGGTGTGAAAAAGATGCCAAGATACTTTAATTTACATGGACCTCTATTGATCAAACTGCTTCACACACACTTCAATGGTACATTGGTGTGAGAAATGGCTAAATTTCAAGCGGGATTAAAGAGGGGCTCTCTAGGACCAACAGAATTTAAATTTATTGAGCATATAAATGCATAAAACGGCTGTTTTTAGAAAAGCATATAAATGCATATTCTAGTAATTTTTCGCCTAAATACTTAGTTTTTATTTGAATCCCCCCCTCCCCCCATTCAGGCCCTGACCACCACGAAAGCTCAGTCTGCCTTTGAACGAAGAACGCGATGTCATGCTTGACTTTCATAAAAGCCTTCATGAGCGTCATTTCTGAGGTCAGCAATGTCCGACAATTTTCCAAACTACTCTGCACAAGATGCAGCATAAGTTAAGTATTTTTAATTGACATCGAAATATCTTATTGGCCGATTTAAGAAAATCACTTAAAAATGAAAATATAAAAAATCTTGATGTACAGACCAATACCAATCTACTTCATTGACTCGACTAACATTTTGTAAATAAACTTCTAAACTGTAACTTTTACATAAAACTTCTCATTCATATACTTGAAACTTGTGGATATAGCAGTATATCATACATACAATTTGAAAATAATACTCGTATATGAAGATAAGTTGTAGTTTTTTTTGTTTGTTTTTTTGTTTCCCTGTCCTCTCTATAGTTTTAAACAGCGTTTTTCGAACATATTCTTCATATTTAACAGCATATTATGAGTTTTTTCGAGCATATCTATCGAGCATAAAACATGTGGTTTTTGAGCATATCTGGAGATTTTATCGAGCATATCAATCCGAGCCCTACTTATAACTTAGGAAAACTAATAAAACATGGAGTTCACTACCATGGCCATTTTAACTCTCTATTTTCCCTCCAATTTTGGAAGAGATAACTTTCAGAGGCTACTTCTAGATAAAGAGCTTCCTGACTCTCCCAAGATGAGGCAGGACACTTGATAAAAATTAAGTGTTCAGGTGGGCATGAACACTCCCCATTCTAGTTCTAGAACCTAACAGTATGATCAACTTAAATAGATTGTCACTTTAGCACAAAAATTGTAAATGACTCCAACTACTTAGGAGATAAAAAAATTTAAACTGTGCTAGTGAAGCTCACTACATAAAGGGGAATATTAGTACAAACCTTTATAAAATGAGAGAGGACAGCAGTTAAGGAGACAAGCCTAAGCCTAGCAGGGCAGACCAGGTAGTACTGATTGAGAGACTCGGGTATTACAAGTAGATCAGGGTTAGTTTCACTGTGAGACTCAGTGCCGTCTGCATCAGAAGCATCTATTCTCTGTGGTTCGGTAAGAGCAAGTCCTGCTAATCTCTCCACACCTCTAGTCAGCGTAGCAGAGAGCAGCACTGTCTGCCTCCTCTCAATCTTAACTAATCTCGACTGCTCCGCTCTGTGACTATCTATTATCTCCATCAATCTACAAATAACCACAAAAACAATTATAAGTATGAGTTAGTAAGATAAAGTAGAGTTAAAAATAGAAGTAAGGTATAAGTAATTATCTATGTTAATGTAGATATGGGTGATTCTTAAACTAGGGGCAATAATTGTGTCCCAGTGTATTATTTCACCAGGATGTTTCCTATCTTCCCAGTTTTTCTCTGTTTTAGCTTAAAATTACTATAATTAACACACCTCAGAAGAAAAAAAAAAATAGGTCTTTTTTATTGAAATATGATTAATTAATTAATTACCGTATTTGTCCCAAAATAGGATATTATACAAAATAGTTGTCTCATGCTAAATGTAAAACATATTTCTTAAGATTTTTAATGTTTATTCACAGGTGACAGTTTAAGCTTAAATAAAATAAGTTTTTATAAATCTTTTACTGATGTACGGCTGGTGTATGCGACTTTAAAAACTGTCCTATGTTTTTTTTGTAATTACCGTAATGAAAAATTAAGTGCACTTTGATCAAGTGCGAGGGAAATTTCTTACGGTGAGTAGTTTGAGAAGTTGGCAACATTGACAAGAAAAGGCGCGAAAAATGGAGGCTAAAGCCTTAATCTGTCCGGATAATTTTTGAGTTAAAGTTTTCAAACAGGTGCCTGGTTTATTTTTTAGCCCTTATATTGCTGTTTAAGGAAATAACTTGGATATTTGTTTAGTGTTATTTATTTGGCTCTAATTTAACATTCAATGTCAAAATGTAATTACCGTACAAAAAAATGTGTAATTACCATATATGTAATTAAAATGACGGTAATTAAATTTTTTTATGGTAATTACTAATTTTATATTTTGTCATAAAAAGTTCGTAAGATTCCGCGGATAGAATTAAAATAAATTTCTAGGTCTTTCGGTGGTGACCGCATCTCAAAGGATATAAGTCCCAAATTTTGTCTCCTAAAACTAGAGCAAAATTGCTCGTAGTTAGAATCACCCATATAGAGTGAAACTCTCTTCCAGATCAGCTAGGAACCAATGTGGTGTTATTGAAAAAGAAAATCATCACAGACATTTCGAGTATGTACTTCAAATTCTCCTGTTTATTAATTTTTGTAAAGCTTAGTAAATAAAGTTTATGAGTTTGTTTAATAATTACTTGACATTTTTCCTTTAAAATGCCTTATTTTAATTGGGAATCTTATTATCTCTACTGAATTTTTCAGATAGTCCATGATATTAAATACATAGTTTGAAAAATTGGAGTTTCATTGTACCTCAAAATTTGGTCACACTTCTAACAGAAATTTAACAAAAGTAATGGCAGCACATTGCTATACTGCCGTGCTAAGCCAAAAAACCGTATCTACCGTTTTTTTGGACAAAAAAGTTTTGAGATAATCGACTTCAAAGCTGTCAATGTTTAAAGGCTTATAACTCCCTTTTTATTCGTCCGATTTTTTATTATTTTATATTTTACATGACTTATAGTATTGATTTAGCAAAACTTAAAGAGAGCAGACGTTTATAATTAATCTGGCGTCTTTTCGATAAACTATAAAAGTTTTAATATGCAGGTATTTTAATAATAGGTGTAAATAAATGTATGTTTGATCCACTGTGGATCCAACTACATTCAATGGTGCAAAAATTGATCGACAGACTGGAAGACAGATACAGTGTCTGTCTGTCAGGGTTTAAATTAATATGGGGCCAGCTATGAGCTACTTTTGACAAGCAAGCCTCATTTATTCAAAATCGTATTAGTAGAAGTACTAACAAGAACTACTAAATATACACTGTACTTCTAAATCTTAAGAAGTAAAGATGTAGAACATATTATTAAAAACCATTGATCAAGGCAGGCATCAGCTAAATAAGCAAACCATTAGGTCATTACAATCCACAAAATGTGTAATCTGAACGTACTGACATATTGTCATCCTAAGGTAAAAGATTAAGCTCCCTGATCAAAAGTTCTAATAAATACGTGTCAAAAGAAGTCAGACTTTTCCTTTTCTATCTGATTTTCAGTTAGCCATGTGTTAATATTTTTTAAATAAATCTAGGCATATTTGTAAAGTTATCTTTAATATCAAATGGTATACAAACCCTGACGAGTTTCTGGAAGCATTCATAAGTTTGCATCGCAAGTTCTCTAGTAGGGAGAATGACGAGAGCTCTAGTTCCATCTTCTCTAGATATCTTAGGTCTGATCTTCTGAAGCATTTGAATAATGGGGATGGCATAGGCAAGTGTCTTACCACTACCAGTCTGAGATCTAATGAGAGCGTCTTTCCCCGATACCAGCTCTGGTATGGACATTTTCTGCACTTCTGTCATTTGGGTAATGCCAAACGATTGTGCCAAATTAGAAACCTTCAATAGAAAAACAGTAAATGAATATTAAAACTTATAATTATTATAAAAATAAATAATTAATTATTTAAAAAAAAAAAAACTTTTGATACAAGTATTTCATATGTTCTTTCAAACATTTTAGAAAGTTCAGAGTAGTAAATTTTTAAACATATTAGCCTTAAGGGCACACAAGTATAAAAATAATACCTATATCTCTACATGGAAGAAAGTGGATGACGAATATAGGGATTTCTTCACAAAATAAAGCTACACCACATATCTTGAAAAGCTCTATTCAGTAGTGAGAGGGGACAAAGATGTTATTGTAAAGGTGAATGAAATAAACATCATTTCTACTACAAACAGGTATATGAAACTCAACAAAAGTAGGGAAGCAGAGGTTACAATTTATTAACACTATAAATTTTTGGATGGAGTGCATTTCTTTGTTGAGAAGACAAAGGAAAAAATCGGTCCAAGACAACTCAGACAAACTTTCTCATATGCGAGTTCATAATTACTCAGCCCAGTGTTTTCCATTTATTAGTTTACGAGTTTTCGTAGGTACATTTAATTATTGTTGAACATTATATCAAAATTTATCATAAAAATATTAATTAATATGTAGTAAAAAATAAAAAATAATAATAAAACAAGCTTTTATCTTGGGCCATCTGTCATACTGTATTTATAGTGAAGACATATACTGCCGTGCTAAGCCAAAAAACCGTATCTGTCATTTTGGTCGAAAATAAGGTTTTGACATATTCAGGGTTTTGGGGGGTCGTTTTTGCCGTTTTTGATGGTCCCGAAGCCGTATCTTCATCCTANTATCTACCGTCAGATACGGTCTTTTTCCTTCTGATTTGTCACTTAAGGCAATTTCGCTTAGTAAATTGTCCTTAAATACAAAAACCTTAACTAAAAATCTCTGATTTCTTGTATTTAGGATGAAGATACAGCTTCGGGACCAGCAAAAACGGCAAAAACGACCCCCCAAAACCCTGAATATGTCAAAACCTTATTTTCGACCAAAATGACAGATACGGTTTTTTGGCTTAGCACGGCAGTATAAATGAGGCTGGATTCTTGACTCAGGCAAGGGGCCCCACGGTCAGTGTTTTCTTATCATCGCCATATAAATAGGTAGCTACTTAGTGAAGTGGCATCAGTACCCAGCAGTTTACACAGATGATAGAATGACAGGCTAATTATGTGGCGTAAGTTGTATAATCCCTTTGGCGAGCCTAGGTCTTTCACAAACTGTTGCGCCACAGGAAGGAATAAACTAGACATTTAGACTGAGACAAAAAAGTGAGGAAGATATAAATTATATTATGAATAGAATGTATTTCAATGTACAAAATTGAAGATTAAGAATTCATTCAAGAAACATCTCTAGAGTAGACACTTGTTCTAGTACCCTACTTCAATCACTATTTATTTAACTCTCTGGTGGCCACATGCATTTTTTGTCTAGTTGCAGGCACACAGTGATTTCTTAGACCACTATGCTAGAATTACGGAGCTATATTTTAATTTTATTACATTAACAAAATATTATCTTCATAAAAACAATTAAAATCACAAAAAGAATTTAAAAAATAGTAAACTTATAAAATCATACAACTGGCACATCAGTCAATCACTACCTGACTGATACAATAATTGTAGACTATTAGGCATACCAGTTACCAGTCAATGAGACCAGGAAACAGCAAGTGGGAAAGATCCCTTGCTGATGGCACAACCGCATTACAGAAGACATCTTCAAAATTTAAGGAACCCTACAAGTTTAGTACTTAGTAGCCTAGAGGTCAAATTTGGTGCTCTAGAGGTTTATTTCCACCAGAAGGTTGATTATTGGAATTTTATTAGAGAAAACTTAGTCAGGATATAAGTCAAAAAGTACTACAATCTTGATCTTGAAATATGACTAAAATAAATAGACAATGTAAGATTAGATAAAAAAAAATATATATATGAGAATGAGAGTCTTACTGAGCTACATCTTTCTCATATCCAAGATCAAGGAGCCTGTCAGCTTCGTCCAGGACAAGATAAGTAAGATTATGGAAGCTAAGAGTCTTTGTATGGTGAGCATGGTCTAGCAAGCGTCCAGGAGTGCCAACCAATATGGTGATTCCACGACGCAGCCTTGCTTTCTCAGACTTACGCTTCTCTCCTCCAACCAAGATCCCAGGAACCAGCCAAGCAAACGACTGCAAACAACAAAACAAATAAATATTAAAAAATAAACATTACATAGATCTTATAGACATTAATAAATATAATACAGATAGAAATCTACAAGTCTACAATCTACAAGGAATTAACTGAGGTCGTTTAACCACTTAAAGGTGAAACTACCTCTTAAGGATCTTAGATCACACCAGACTGCAAATTGGCTAAAATATGATATGTTGGATAAGTATACTAGATTGTGTTTCATGATCATAAATTACTAAGGTCTAAAATAAGTGAAAATACTTTAATAATCTGGAAATTGTGCTCATCTAAATAGACTATTTGTCTTGAAAGATAGGCATAATGGATCAATTTATAATCAGATTCAATATTGATCAAATTTTTTTTTAGTTATTATCAAAATATTGCAATAAAAACATGGTAGACATTTCAACTGCAATTTAAATTTAAAAAATTACCTGGAGGGATTCAATATGATGACTCCATGTGCACGATTGCATGATAGTCGCATTATATGTTATAATCACAAGAAAGTATATAATTTGACTAAGTAAAGCACAATTATTATAAAATAAAACAGTAGTAAAGAAAAAACAATTATAGTAAATTAATTAACAATTAACAGAGAATACATTGTAAGGAATAATAATTGTTTAAAAGCTACCGGCAGGTGGTTAAGGTTCGAAAGGCGTGTAGTGTATAGGTTTATCTAGGAAGGCAAGCTTTGTACCGAGTGCCCCCACTCTACTATCCCACACTACCCTCTTCCACTTATCTTCTACTATGGCATTCGTCATGAATTAATTTTAATATGCAGTATTTCATTGCAATTCGCTCGCTTCAATGATAGAGCCAC
>KZ651551.1:39292-57058 GCA_001010745.2 Gerris buenoi
CCTGTTATATTCAGATAGAAAAACACCTTATCTACAGGTGTTTTCATAAATTTGATCCCCCAAAAATGTATTAATTTAACTAAGGTAAAATAAATGTGGCTCTAATAAGAATAAAATGTTTAATTCATTGATATAAAATAATTAAAAATCGGACGAATAATAAGGGAGTTATAAGCCTTTAAACTTTGAAAACTTTAAAGTCGATTATCTCAAAACTTTTTTGTCCAAAAAAACGGTAGATACGGTTTTTTGGCTTAGCACGGCAGTATATTATTTTTCATATTCTTCTAAGTGAATCCTTTCATTTGATACCCATATCATGAGCATGCTTAAGAAATAACTAGTTCACCATCTCGGGCTCTCCGCCATATTGGATTTAGAATGATGTCACTTAGCTAACTATGAATTGTCATCCAAACTATGCAAAACTACTTGTATGCAAAATTTCAATTCAATCAGTTGAGGATAACTGCTTTAAAATTCAGTTGCAAGATTTGACCCAAACACACAAACATTGCAGGTTAAATAAAAGCTTGTAATAACTTCTCGGCAGGGAATCGTACCTGACCTCTCTCCATTTACGTCTAAAGCTATTTTCTGAGGAACTAGATTTAATCATTTACATTTAGTAATTTGCAGCATTTCCCCTCTGTATTTGGCTACTCTCTTCTACTTATAAAATTTTCTATCCGAATCCTTCTTCTTGTTCTGTCTTTCCAAATATTTAGTTGACAAAGTTTTAACTAAATTCATAAGAACAACATCCACTTGTCTCTTTTCCACAAACAAAAGAGAATGTTTGTATTTGAGGAATAGTTTAAAATGTTGGTTGTGCTTATTTTATCATCTTGCACAACAGTTATGAGTTTATGAGATTTGATCCAAGTTTATAAGATTGTTTTAGGGACGAAAATCACGAACACGTTTAGCCATCTACTGAGACAAGATCACACTTTTAGAAATTTGATCAAATAACAAATTTATCATAACCCAGCATCATATTCTACATAAAATGATTTTCCCTAAAGCGAAATCTAACTTAAATTTTATGTTTGACCAAAAATAGTACTAGATTATCACTTACAATATCTATCTTGACCTTGATATATGTACATCCTAATATCTAACAACAAAAGTAAGATAATTTCCCTCCTGGGATCCTCATAATACTTATTATTAACATTATTATTTATTTTCAAGAAACCAAGTGGGGCATATATTGTAAAATTACCTCTTACTTACCATATAAGGATGAACTTCGGTGCCTGTGAAGGAATCTGAAGAGAATACCGGTTCCACGACTGGTGTAAAATCTTCTTCAGGAGGACTGTAAACATCAGATGAGTTCTTAGCATTGCGCACTAACTGGACCAGACTGTCCTGGGATTTCTTACTAACTTTCTTATCTCTGCCTCCTTCCTCAGATTTAAACTTCTTAGGCGAAACAGGAGGAGACTCATGAGCCACGGCTTCCTTCTTTCTCTTCTTATTAACTTTATTTGTCTGTAAAAATTAAAAAAGGAAATAAATAATAATAATAAGTAAAAAGATATTGGAAATTCAACAAACAGTTCCAAATTTAAAACTGATTAACATACTTGAACATCAGCAGCAGTAGTAGGTGTTTTATCTTCCTCTGTACAAATATTCAGCAGGAGATTTTCACTACCCATTTTCATAACCATTTAATTAAAATAAATAATTAATAAAACAGTAACTATAAACTACAGGATATAATAAAATGAACTTGAGAAGAATCAAAGAGTATTCAAAACATTTAACCTGACGTACAAGTTTTGACATGTGGTTATAACCAATAATTTACCTTCACTTTTATTTATTTAAATAAAGTGGAAGGGGGCTGATAAAATTTATTAAAACTAAAATAGTAAAAGAAACCATTGTTGTTTTTTTTTAAATATTTATTATGATTTTAAGTAAAATTGTAACTTAAACTTATTAACTGCTTTTTAAGAAAAATAACATTCCCATTGAAAATACTTCCCTCAAAGAATTTTAGATCTATGTTAAGACTTTTTTCAGGTTCATCTGGTAAGCTTGTATGAACCCTAGGAAATTATTGTTGCAATCAGCTGTTTTTTGTCAATATCAATATTACACAACTGTGAAACTGTTCTCTTTATTTTAATATAGTTAAATTGTTTAGCAATATTTTTATCAAGTGTTTATGAGTCACGCGTTAAGTTAATAAATTCGGGTTGTTGTTAACAACATTCCCTGTCGTTTTTCTGATCCAGCGGGACCGACGGATCAAAGTCCGTTTACACAGCTAATCAAATTAGCAGTTTATAAATAAACCTCAGTCCATTTCCTGGGTTGTAGTTAGTGTCGTCGCATCAGTCAAGGTAAAGTTCCAAGTTTTTGTTGGGAAGTTTCGAGTCGATTTAAAGAGATGGGAGCCGTTTTAGCCTTGTGCTCGGCTGCACAGCTAGCCTGCTGCTGCGGAAGCACAGCGTGCAGTCTATGTTGTGCTGCTTGTCCGTCGTGCCGTAACTCCACGTCCACGAGGATCATGTACGCGTTGATGCTTCTCGTAGGCACCATCGTCGGTTGTATATTCCTCGCTCCGGGCTTGCAAACCGTCCTCAAAGACGTCCCGTTTTGTTCTAACAGTAGCGCCACCTCAAGTCACCTCATACCTAAAGATTACATGGTCAACTGTGAAGCCGCAGTAGGTTACATGGCCGTCTACCGTCTTTGCTTCGCACTGTCTGTTTTCTTCTTCCTCATGGCTCTCACGATGATAGGCGTGAAGAGTTCGAAGGACCACAGGTCCGGTATTCAAAACGGATTCTGGGGTTTGAAGTACTTGCTAGTTATCGGCGGAACTATCGGAGCGTTTTTCATCCCCGAGTCTTGGTTCGGTCCGACGTGGATGTACGTAGGTTTAGTCGGAGGTATGATTTTCATCGTGGTCCAGCTTATTCTTATAATCGATTTCGCCCATTCCTGGGCCGAATCGTGGGTGACGAACTTCGAGGAGACCCAGTCTAAGAAGTGGTACGCCATGTTGATGATCGCCATGTTGGCTTGTTTCGCCCTCGCTCTGACCGGTATCATCCTTCTGTACATCTACTTCACCAAAGCCGACGATTGTTCCATGAATAAATTTTTCATATCGATCAACCTGATACTGTGCGTCATTATGAGCGTTATTTCAGTTTTGCCAGCGGTTCAAGACGCCCAACCTAAGTCGGGTCTGCTACAAGCTGCCGCGGTCACCCTCTACACGGTATACCTGACCTGGTCGTCCCTTGCAAGCAACCCTGATCGGGAATGCAATCCGGGATTCCTTCTGATGGGTAAGAAGGAGAACAAGGTCGGATTCGATTCTGAAAGCATTGTCGGGCTAGTCATCTGGATGTGCTGTATCCTTTACTCTTCTCTCCGTACTGCCTCTTCTGGAAACCGCATGATATCTTCTTCCTCCGACCCGGAACAAGTTCTAGTCAAACAGTCGTCTGAAGAAGGAGGTAAAAACGAGGAATCCACTAAAGTTTGGGACAACGAAGAGGAAGGCTGTGCCTACTCCTGGTCATTCTTCCACCTGATGTTCGCCCTGGCTACTCTGTACGTCATGATGACCCTCACTAACTGGTACTCGCCTAACTCTAGTTTGGAAACGCTCAATGCTAACGCTGCCTCTATGTGGGTTAAAATTATATCGAGCTGGATTTGTCTTGGTCTGTATGCTTGGACCCTCATTGCACCCATCCTACTTCCCGATCGCGATTTCTCATATTAATTCCCCGTAATTTTACATCCTTTTTAAAAATTTATTATTTATTCAAGATTTTTTAAATGATACTTTTTTTTCTCTCAAGTGTACTATTAATCGAATATGAAAATACACTGATATATATTTTACAATAAGGCACCAGTTGTTGTTTTGTAATCAGTCTAATAACTTCATTTTGGTTATACCATGATTGTGAAAATGAGTGAGGTTCCCATCTATCATTTGGTAGTTCGAATTTCAATTTTGACTTCCAAAATTCTACTCTCTTAGAATATTGGTAATAATAAACTGATTTTATATAATTAAAAAAAAAAAATAGTAATAATCAATCATTTATTTTTTATTAAAACTTTTTTTTAAAAAAATATTCATTCTCATGTTTCGAATAAAAATCCGTTGTCAAATATTTGTTTATTTTGTAAAAGTATATCTGAATATTTATATTATTCTTTTTTAATCTACGTTTGGTTTATTTATGGTTAAGATGGTATAGTCTAGTGGTATAAAGTTGATCGATACTATAATTAAATAATTTTGTCATATTATTCATATCTATTTTTAAGTCGAAACCCAGTTAATAGATATAAAAAGTAACAGTTAACAGTATAAATTTTATGTGATAAATTTTTGGATTATGTCTCTTTAAAGAAGAAGGAAGTAAGAGCTAGTAAGTACTTATTTTGTTTTTGGGTTTCATAATGAGCAGAAGGTAAATATTGTTTGCATTAGTTGTTCTGATAATGTAACGCAGTTAAGCTTCTTATGTAACTACATTTCTTATGTAAATAACCTAGTGTAATGTGATAAATGATTTATTTTATTTACTGCTTTTTATACTTTTTGTTTATTTTTTTTACAAATTAGTATTTTGGTTTAATTTGTTCTGTTATTAAGGCAATTATTCCAAACCATTCTTGATTTTTATAATTGTATTATTTTGTTTTCTTTTATATAATTTATATATATTGTGATTATTTTGTTATTTTTAAAAAGTACATTTATTTCTTTATCTGCAATAAAACCTCTTTCTAATGTACGATTTTGTTGTCATTTATGCATTTGTTGAGTATTTTGTTTGATGCAGGGATGTATATTTCAGTGCTTGTTGAAATTCTAGGTCTTCTTATAGTGATATTTCTCAGTGGATTTAGGTTCCGATGTTTCACTTCCTATAAAAATAGGTGTAAGGGGTGTGCATGTTGGTCTGTATCAGGGGTATCCAACTCCAGTATTCTAGAGGTGTAAAACCACTAGCGCTGGTCGAGCTGTTTAGTGGTTAAAATTGTAAACTACTTATGATCTTTTGACATTCCTCCAATTCTAAGATATAAACAAATACTGGTTGTCAGAAATGTCTACTGTTCTGTGAATAAAGGAAAAAAAACGGACCTCCGTGGCTGAATGGCATGCGGGATTGCTTCGAGTGCAATAGATCTTGGGTTCAAATCTAGCAAACTGGCAAATTAATTTATTTCTTTGAATTTAGAAGCTCAAAATCTTTTGTACGGTGTAAAAGATTTAGTTACAATTTTAACTGCCAAATATTCGACCAGCGGTAGTAGTCTAACTCAGGTAGATGAAGCGGGGAGTTGGAAATCTTTCTGTTTAAGGATTCTATGATCGCTTGTCTGTATAAATATTGTTCAAAATTTTGCCCTGATGAATGTTGTAAGTTCATCCAACATATAACATCCACTTGGATGTGGTCTTCCCGAGGTAAATTTAGAGCTTCTTTATAAACTGCGCTTAGTTCATTTAACTCATTAAATAGTTAGATGTGTTCTTTGATTTAACTAAAGTTAAGTGGAACATCGGAGGTAAAAAAAAATTAAATACAATGTGATTTCTGGTATTAATTTTTGATTTATCCGAAGACTGTATGTATTTATTTTATGTTTATTTTATAAAGTGTGTCCTTTACCTCAGTTTTTGTAAAGCCGCCCACATACGGTAATTCTATTGTCAATATACAAAAGTATTGTTGATACTATTTACCGTTTGCGGAGTTGGTATCGATAAAAATAAACAGTATTGATGAAAATTTGTTATTAAATTGCATATTGACAATAGTATTTTCAATAATATTATTGACATTAATATTGATCGTGTGCAGGCTTAAGAACTTTAAATTATTTCATTATAAAATACACATCATTAGATATAAAAATTACTGTTATTTATGTAATTTCAAACAAACTTTTTAGAAAATTTCTTTGAATTTGCTGTCCCAAAGATATGATACCACTTTCAAATTATAACTTCAAGTAGTTGATTCTTCTCTAGTGCAAACACTAAATATTTGTATGAATATATTTTTGTTTGCTATTGTGTTTTAAAAAAAAAATTAAAGTGATATATTTGTCTCTTTTAAAGATCTGAATAGGGGTTGGTATCAAATCATTAAATCAAATAGATAAGTAGGCAATTGTTTCATTCTGAATTCATATTTTTATCGCTCTGAACAACAATAATTCCTTGGTGCTCGATATCTTCATCGCTATTTTATGGCATAGTGCATAATAGTAAACGTGAATCAGTGCTTTAAAAAAAAAAACATTACCAATAATGTTATTCTAAATAATTCTTCATGTGTTCTAGGGTCAATTCCTTTGATGTGTTATGAAAGTTTTAACTAAAATAATGTGGCTCATCCCACATTGTCCTCTTAAATTCCTATTCCTAAATCCTTTTCTCATGCTAAGCACTCAATTTTGGTGTTCAGCGTCATGATGTAAGTGGTGGCTTCTTAATTAAGTGGCATTCGTTGTGCCTTAAGAACTAGATAATTCAATAATGATCAGTGGAGATGCGCTTACCTTTTTTCTCCCTAATAACAATTTATTTTTAAAGAGCCACCTATTGCCCTTATTGGTGTAAGAGGTATGATACCTACTGACTACTCATTTCTTTTTTTAAAAAAATAATAATAATTAACAGTCTACGAAGAAATTCAAATTTAATTCATTAATCTTTTATAACTTTCCTCTCTTTTTTTTATTTTTTATTTTATTTTAGCAATTATTGAAACTATTCTACATAAGAAAGTAAGGATAGAGTAATGGATATTAGGTATAAATAATTCAAAGGGTTTTTTTTAGGTTGTGAAGTACCTATGATGGTTTGTGAAGTAGGTATGAGATTAAGAAATTGTCAATAATAAAGTTAAGCTTTTAAAATGAATGAATGGAGATTGCCACCTGTATTTGAACCTTTCAACACTATTAAGCCTTAAAAATAATATTTTTTATGCAATAAAAAGTTAATTATAGTATATTGTACTCAACGATTATTTGTTCTAAAAGAAAAATTATTGGGAAATGAAAATTGACCGAACTTGACTTAGAGCTCTGCTAGCCAAGTTATGAGTACTTTAGAGCTCTGCTAGCCAAGTTATGAGTACTTTAGAGCTCTGCTAGCCAAGTTATGAGTACTTTAGAGCTCTGCTAGGCAAGTTATGAGTACTTTAGAGCTCTGCTAGGCAAGTTATGAGTACTTTAGAGCTCTGCTAGCCAAGTTATGAGTACTTTAGAGCTCTGCTAGCCAAGTTATGAGTACTTTAGAGCTCTGCTAGCCAAGTTATGAGTACTTTAGAGCTCTGCTAGGCAAGTTATGAGTACTTTAGAGCTCTGCTAGGCAAGTTATGAGTACTTTAGAGCTCTGCTAGGCAAGTTATGAGTACTTTAGAGCTCTGCTAGGCAAGTTATGAGTACTTTAGAGCTCTGCTAGGCAAGTTATGAGTACTTTAGAGCTCTGCTAGGCAAGTTATGAGTACTTTAGAGCTCTGCTAGGCAAGTTATGAGTACTTTAGAGCTCTGCTAGGCAAGTTATGAGTACTTTAGAGCTCTGCTAGGCAAGTTATGAGTACTTTAGAGCTCTGCTAGGCAAGTTATGAGTACTTTAGAGCTCTGCTAGGCAAGTTATGAGTACTTTAGAGCTCTGCTAGGCAAGTTATGAGTACTTTAGAGCTCTGCTAGGCAAGTTATGAGTACTTTAGAGCTCTGCTAGGCAAGTTATGAGTACTTTAGAGCTCTGCTAGGCAAGTTATGAGTACTTTAGAGCTCTGCTAGGCAAGTTATGAGTACTTTAGAGCTCTGCTAGGCAAGTTATGAGTACTTTAGAGCTCTGCTAGGCAAGTTATGAGTACTTTAGAGCTCTGCTAGGCAAGTTATGAGTACTTTAGAGCTCTGCTAGGCAAGTTATGAGTACTTTAGAGCTCTGCTAGGCAAGTTATGAGTACTTTAGAGCTCTGCTAGGCAAGTTATGAGTACTTTAGAGCTCTGCTAGGCAAGTTATGAGTACTTTAGAGCTCTGCTAGGCAAGTTATGAGTACTTTAGAGCTCTGCTAGGCAAGTTATGAGTACTTTAGAGCTCTGCTAGGCAAGTTATGAGTACTTTAGAGCTCTGCTAGGCAAGTTATGAGTACTTTAGNTTTTTTTTAACTGATGAAAATTGTTGCTTAATTCTTAATAAGGATATGTCTTAGAAAATATTATCAGGTATTTAATTTTGATTGTTTTGTTAATATGTTATTGATATCCAAAAGAACTGTATTTTAAACTATATTATTCTCCATTGCATTTATAATAACTAAAAAAATGTATACCTACAAAAATATTTTTGATTTGTAATGTTATAGCCTGAAGAAGCTCTTAGTTAGGGCGAAATATAGCTGTCTTATTCTAAAGAAAAGGAGGAAGAAGCTTAAGTTATTTAACCCTTTAAGGCCCAAAGAAAATATATTCTATATATAGTTTTCAATAAATCATCAGCTATTAACTACTTAAACAAGAATTGCAAGCATTTGTTGTATTACATTATGTTTAATTTTTGCCATATATTTGGATCTTTTGTCGAACTGGAAGAGACAATGATGCCTACATTTTGTGGTTTAATTACACGTTTCTTGCAAAAGATATGAACATACTAAATAAGAGTGCTAAGATCTAGCAGCTAAACATAGTACATACTGAGAAAATGATTTCTGTTAGGTCAAACAATTATTTATACCAAAGCATTAAGAATGCACTGCTATTGAATATAGTATAGTTCCCTTATGCCTAAATCATGAATGTGCAAATTTCCATATTCTGAGTTTATTAGCAATTTGGACTTATTTTACAAGTTGTGTCTTAACCCCGTATTTGTGCCTGCCTTGTAGCTGCTGTTATTGGCTATGACATCTAAATAGAATAGCTTAATGGCAAGATCATAAACTTTAAAACGCCATTTCCCAACAACGTGGAATTTGCACATTCATGGTTCTGGCATAAGGGTGATGATATGAAGTACCACAAGAAATATCAAAATATAAAAAAGAGAGTTTTGAAATAAGAATAGCTTAGTATTATTAACAGTATACTAAACTAAAATGGTAGATGAATAATATAAAATAATTTTGGTAATATCTGATGAAGGAATTAAGAGAATCGGCCTAAAGCAAGTACTGACTACTAGTAAGAATAAAAATTGAAAACGAAGTATTAAGTTAACGTGTAATTATATTTCAATACTATGGACAATGTTGTAGTTTCTAATTGTAGTAGTATCAATTTGCATATACACGTGGAACCGAAATGATTACATAATTTGGACCTGCAACACATTTTTTAAAAAAAATTGTCAGTAGAATTAAACCCATTGAAAATAAGATGAATTAAAATATACACATTAAACACTTGACCAAGCTGATTGATGGCTGGGCCCGGAGATTTACACATTTTGAGATCCCCTGTGTTTAAAAAGTGTGTTTTAAAACATTTCTGCCTGTCGTCCGTCTGTCATCTGTGCAGACGCCTTTTTGAATTTTGACGAAATTTGGCATTCATGTTCATAAAAATGATCCATGAATTTTAGCTCCAAATTTTGGGTGTGCTACACCTCAAAAACTCTGAAAAAAAAAATTATTTCTCAAAAACGGTTCCAACTATTATGATTAAAAAATTCTAAAATGTAGTCCATTTAACCCTGCACGTCTAACAATACGTCTCTGAGGTGTACATGCTGACTTAAGTTGATAGTTCTCGGTACGCAAGCGTGCTAGCTATTAGTCCTTCTAGGTGTGCTATCTCTGTTAAACTAACCTTGAGATTGCGTCAAAGTCGGGTCTTTGCTGTGCTTTTATATATTAGTAATTTACCACTTCTTTTAGTCTAATGTGCCCTGTGCCTCAGGGACCCTATCGAGCCTAACCTTATCAAGCTTGTTGCCTTTAATTGGCTTTTTTTATTGTTCCTAAAATTTTATTATTAAATATGTGCCCTGTGCCTCAGGGACCCTATCGAGCCTAACCTTATCAAGCTTGTTGCCTTTAATTGGCTTTTTTTATTGTTCATAAAATTTTATTATTAAATATTACTGCCATATTAATAAAAATTTGTACTTAATTAGATTATCATAATATAATTTTAGATTTAAATGCAGGAGGTGCTAGTGAGGAAAAATGTAAAATGTATATTTTGACCTGCTCTTTTCAGGTTAAAGGGTCAGTTTGGTAATAATTTTCTCCCTAACAAGCACCTTTTAACTATTTTTATTATACAAAGTAATGTTTCAAGATCATAATTTTATCAGCATTTAAATCTTAAATGTGTATAAGTTGGCCTAAGTCTAATTTACCTCTGAGAGGCGTAGTGTTAGAAATAATGGACTTAGTTGTAGATTACTCTACTTTGTTTCTTCTCTGTTGCTTATGTCGGCTAATTCGTGTTGTAACTTGCTATCAAAATTTCTTCAAGTTGGACTATTAGACAGTGTTAGTAAGGCAGGTTTAAATACGAATCTAACGATATAAGCTGTTATTCCGGGAAAAATATCGTTTTTGAGAAAAAAGCTCTCCACAGATATTTGAGCCCCCCCCCCCCTAACTTTAATGTGCGCCCTTACTTTAAATTAATATTTTTTGGGATGGAGGGTCGAGGAGGAAATATAAATTGTAAATATGGGAAGAGTCTATATCTAAAATAAAAATGAGACATCATACAATAAGGAAATGTCAAAAGGAGGGTGTTAGTAGGTCTATCTTTAGATTTCTTAGAAACTTCTAACATGATCAGATATGTTTTATTCTCTTTGCAACCAACACTGAATTTAGAGTCAGAATATTTTATTAAATGTAATTGATTGATTTTTTGCAAATTGCTCTAAACTTGAGAATTGACAGTATAATTTGCCATGAGCAAAATGCACTTCTAGGAGTTTCCTGTCCAGTAGTAGCAAGTCACATTCCAGTTTTAAGATTTATGAAATAGCAGTGTGCTTGCTTAGTCATCAGAAATCCTATAAATCTCACTGGTTGAGGGTAAGTCAATTTTTTAAAAGATATGAGTTTGGCTATTACGATTATTAACTTTACCATTTACTTAACCCATCTCCTAGTCTATCAGGTAACTGCAATTTAAAATATAGGATAACTTTGATGTAGATTACTCTACTTTATTTCTTTTCTGTTGTATTATGTCGGCTAATTCATGTTGAGCGTGCCATCAAAATGTCTTCGAGTTGGACCTCTACCTGGTTTATATACATATACAGGAGGGTTATTTTTCTTCAGGAAATGAGCGGAGCACCGTGAAGCGGCTATTAAACATCCAAGGGTACACAGGTTTTTAATTTATTATGCGGGAGATTATCACCTAACCTCAAAGTGGTGGGACGTGCAATCCGAATTTACCCATTATGTCAAGTAAATGTTTGTTTTATTTTTCAGTTTATATTGTGGCTTGTGAAAATAAATTTTTCAACCTCTTCTTTGAAAAATGTATAACATAAATTATATAAGTTTGATAATGATTATCTCTTTGGTTTTTGAAAATTCATGAACAGATTCTGTATAGGTACAATGCCTAAACCCGCAACACACCATTTTGATAACTTATATAGCCTTCTCCATATAGTTAAAAGAGCGCTTAATTAACTTATTAGAGACCATTCATTTACTTGTTATAAATTAATATAGTGTTCCTTATCGATTTTATTAAACCTAAAATAACATTCACTAACTGAAATGAAAGAATAAACTTTTTCAACATGGTGTGTTGTGGGCTTTAACACTGTATTCTTCATATGAAACAAAGTAACTCAGATTGAAACCAACACTTAGGTTTGTTGTTTGTTTTGCTTTCTTGTTTTGATAGTGTGCTTTCAGAATTTAGTCTGCACTTCATCAATTCTAGCTACATACCACCTATTCATGTAAGATAATTTTTAGAATGTAAATGTGTGGTTGGCAGGACTGACAAAAAACGAGGGAAAGATAGAGAGTCAGGGAGCGAGTGTGATTCTAGAGGTGTTCGAGAGAGGTCTTGCTATTGTCTATTATCATATTGTTTGTGTTTAATAAAAGAGTGTTATTGGAAGGTTGTGTCGTATGTGATTATTTGAACATCTAACATTCAGATGAACTTATTAACTCAAAGGTGTATTGTGTTTTGATGAGATGACTGCTGAGATGGTCACCGTCTGGTTATTACACCTGATGACATTATCAAGTCAGAATGAGAATACCACTGTCCGCACATCATCGTCTGAACTCTTTACTGTCTACATCATCAGCTGAGCTTCATTTCCTCTGTGCTGCTGAACAAAGCATTTATTGGATGAAGATTTTAAGTGTTTTGATGAGATCGCTGTTTTAATATTGTTCAGCATCTCATCAAAACACTGAAGTTCTTTACCATGGCTCATCATCAGATAGGATTAATATTGTTAAAAAAACAACAAACTTTGAGGAAACAGCAATGATACTTACACTATAAATAACAATTCTATCGTTTATATAAGGTTTGTTTAGAATTTTTGTTGTGATCAAAGTCTTTAATGTATAATTGCATTTAACAAGAAGTTGAAATAACAATTTCATTTATCATTTCATATTTTTATAATAAAAATTACTAATTCCAGTCAAATATCATAAGAGTTCAAATTTCCTTTAGCATAGTCCACTGGTCAATCCCAGCTGTAAGGTCAGTGGTTCTCCTTAATTAAATGTAAAAAAAATCCCCTCATTCATAGAGTAATTATAAAAATTAAGACAGTCTTGCAATAAAGCATAAGGTGTTCTGTATGCCATTTGACTATTGTTATATCTATACAAAAACTCAATCATAGCTAAAAAAAATTACAGATAATTAACTGATAGTGTTAGGGTACTTAAACTGAAGGGGAATAAATGGAGAAGTTTTACTGAAATTTGGCANTTGTCAGTCAGTTGCTAGAGCCCTCATACTCAGCTTCTGGCTGTTCCTATATTTGATTTTTTGACTACTTTACCGTATAGTAAAGAAATATCTTACCATGTTTTAACTTTTTATTATGAGAGGAACAGCAGGAAACTCAACAAGGTAATAATTTATACATATTTTTATCAATTAATTATTGTTATTTTTAAAATTAATTTATAAAAATGAAATTATAGTTAACATTTAAATAAAAGACCACATATCAAAATCTTTAAATCTAATTTATACATATTTGTTAATGTAATTGAATCTAATTTTTTAAAAATAAAATTTCAGGTTTGAGAATATCCCAAATATAGGGATGAAATATCACCTTTATAAAAGAATTTAAAAAAAAACGTTTTATTACCCCTGAAGACACCTCTAAAATTTATATATATAAAACATAAAGGGGACAATTCAAAAAAGAAAAAGGAAAAATCAATAAAATGAAATTTAGGCACATGTTTTCCTCTCTTTAAAGCATTTAAGAAATGACTTTTTCTAAACTCAAATTTTCTCCTCTTTTCAAGGGTATCTCTATTTCAGCTATATCATCATTATCAAAGGACAATATTAAAGAGAGAACAAGTGGTTGCTTCCGGAGCATTAATAGGTAATAGAATGATAGCACCAGGGTAAATTGAAACTAATACACCCTGCATATGACTATATAGATACACGATACGATAACAGCCACAAACTACATAATGATAAGAGTCAAGAGTAATGCTATTCCTACCAACATTAGATAAAACTTTTCTCTCCATACTTTGATACCTATCAATCAGCAATAAAATAACTTATTTTTCAATCTTTATTTCCTATTATAATTAGTGAGTGGTACTGGGTCTAAAATAAAATAAAAATCTTACTTTAGTTAAATTCCGACCTCTTCTTAGTCCATTTTCAAGCTTGTTATAAGATCAAATTATATTTAACATTTTTTAAAAAAGGTAAATAAATTTTAATATAGGATTCTTGTAATTTCATATTTTCAAGGCAATTTCTTTGAACGTAGGTAATCTATGAAATGTATTTCTTTCCTGAAATATTAGGGATACAAAATTAAGCTTTAAGGGTTAAATTTTCTAATAAATATAAATCTCTGCTAAGAAAGTAATTTTAAGGTTAGCCATTTTGATTCTAAATTATAACTTTTTTTCTTTAAAGTTTTATGTTTACTTTAACTACCAATCTATTAGGGCCAGAATCTTGAAAATAAGTTTCTTCCATTGTGGCCTATAAAAGGATAATATTTAAAATCAAGGTTACGGTCATATACATTACTGTACATCGGAGGTAAAGGGCACTATCTCCATTTTTTTTTTTTTTTTTTTTTTTTTTTTTTTTTTTTTTTTTTTTAAGAAATTGAGGTTTTAACAGTTTTTTTATTATTATTTTTATTTTTTTTTTTGCTTTTTTAGAGTTGTATTATAAAAATTAAGACAGTTAAGATTGTTTTTACTATGTTGTAAGACTAAAAATCACAGATTTAGCCAGTTGGAAAAGGCACTATGAACCAACATGCTATAAAGGCCAGGTATTCATGATGGAAATTGTAAACACTAGAATAGCCAAACAATTTAACGTTTTACTCTATGATGATTTATTTATATGACTGCTAGTAAACAGGGTTTTTTTTATCCGCAATTTGTATTTAAGATGATGGACATTCTTACGTTGTTATATCATCAGATGAGCCATTTAAGCTTGATATCATGAAATAAGTCACTTCTTGTGATATAAACATGTTGTTACAAAAATGGATTCTTCAAGTTGACTTTTAAATTAAAAAAGGGTATCTTTATACATGCATGTGTATAACAGCATGTGTATAATGTTATGTGTATAACATTACGCGTCGAGTGTGGAAAGTAGCATTTTGCATACGAGTGTGGAGTTTACACCCGAGCGATAGCAAGGGTAGTAAAAACCACACGAGCAATGCAAAATGCCGTTTTTGCACGAGTTGCGTTCCGTATAATAAATGCAGAAAAAAATAATAAACTTCATGTATGTAAGCTCGTATTTCAGTATTTCTCTTTTGATAAAGATGACATCAAGTCGTTAGTNATATCGGCACCGTGAGCTAGAAGTCGAGAGACGTACTTGGGCTTCCTGATTTCTAGAGCCAGATGGAGAAGTGATTTTCCTAAATAATCTTGGTGGTTGACATCGGCGTTACTATCTAATAACAACTGCATGATGTCGACTCCTCTGCACATATCTATGACTATATGCAGCGGTGTAAATGTTTCATGATCAGCAGCGTCGACATCAGGATGATAACTCAGTATGAGTTTAACAGCATTATAACTTTTAATAAAGCAAGCGTAGTGGAGAGCCGTCCAACCTTTCTTATCCGAACACCTGACATTTGCACCGCTAGCGAGCAATAACTCAGTCGTACGAAGGTCCCTGTACCCGATAATTGGATTCACCGACAAGAGTAAAGGTGTACTCGAGTGACAATTTCGACAGTCGACACACTTAAACGACTCCAATATAAACTTGGTAAGTCCCGGATGATTTTCTTTAGCCGAGAAATGAAGAGGTACGTTACCTTCTCCGTCCCTGTCATTAAGATCGAAACCTCTGTCTAAAAGTAGTCTGACTATATCTGTGTTACCACCTTTTGCAGCATAATGTAAAACGGATCTATCCTTGTGGTCTCTGCACGTGATGTCAGCTCCTCTGTTCAAGAGGAGGGAGAAAGTGTTGAAACTGCTCGCCAAAGCTGAAAGGTGAAGAGGGGTGACTTGATTGAAATTCCTCTCATCTACATTTGCCCCGTGGTCTAAGAGGACGCTCAGTGCTCTCTCGTGACCACTATATGCGGAGAGGTGAATAGGCCTCGCACCTTCGACATTTTCACTCGAGATGTCGGCTCCGTTGTCCAACAGGAACTGGACTGCCCACAGGAATCCGCTTTCGGCACTGTTTTTTTTTATAAAAAAAAAAAAAAAAAAAAAAAAAAAAAAAAAAAAAAAAAAAAAAAAATTACACACATAGAAATGTCACAAAAAGGTGACGGTAAATATATGAATTTATAGTCATTTGAAGTCAGTAAATTACATTAAATCTATAGTTAAAGCTATATTGCACCATAATTATTATTATTAATTCAAAATATTTATTACATAAAAAAAATAATATCAAGGTACATTGTTAACAATTATAAATATTTAATGCTTTTGTTGGGACAGTTAATTTTACTTATATGCTAAGAAAAATTCGTTTCTCCAACAGTACAGTGACATAATTGCATTAAATTCAAATTTATAAGAAAACCAAAAACTGACTAGAAACAATTAGAATTAACACATATTAGAATGAATAAACTTTTGACTGTTTAGTAGGAGATGCAAATTATTATTCTGATGTTCCATTTTACATCAGGTTGGGTATCACACTTTTTATGTTTTACAAAACTTTACTCTTAGTTCATTCCACAAATGAACTGATTTAGGAGTTTTTTTGTAGTTAAAGAAGGTAGCGATTTCACCACTTCCAAGTGGTGAAACACATGGAGTTTTTAATTCTTGAAGTTGGTTGTGGCTTTTAACCAAGATAAGAAAATTAAATGCCACTAATTCATTGAAAGTGGAACTCATCAAAGCCAATATTCAGGAACCAATATCCTTAAACGTGTTAGTCAGATCATCACAAAACAAGATGTGAAAATTTTGTGGTTCTCACCACTTTGTAATAACCTGATAGTGTATTAATCAATAAATGAAAGGAACAACAACACAAAATCAAAAAGTATCTATCTATATTATTAAAAAAGTTTTGTAAACAAACGAGTTCAGTGAGAGTGACATACTTCACTCAGTGTAGAGTGTGTTAGGAGATACCCCTCAAGAAGAGGGTTGAGTCTGGGAGAGAAAAGGGGGATCTTGAAAGTGACATAATACTAACTGTGTAGACAGAGTGAGGGAGATATCTATTCGTCCGAGAAGAGGAAAGCCTGTAAGGCAGAACTTGAGAGTAGGTATATTAGATTGTCACCGAGAAAAGGAAAGTAGATAGTAGTTGCGCCTTCCCCTACTACCTTGGCCTCTATACTACTTCCCTTCTCATATTCCATAACTATACTACTTCCCTTATCATACCATGTCGGCCATGCAGCGGCCGCTACCACATCTTTTCGGGGGTTGACGAGCGAAGCGAGTAGGGGGCAGAGCCCCCTAGTTGTCATATTAAAAAAAAAATGGTAATATAAAATTTATCTGTAATTTAAAGGTTTAATAAGTGATAAATTGTCATTTAAATGAGTAAATGAAAATATGACACTCTTTTCTAGATATTGTGTTTCTTAAAAAAATAATGACTGATCCATTTTATATATAGTAATATAAATATATGTTGTCCCCTTTCTTATGAATATTTATAAGCTCTTTGTGTCCATAGGGGTAAATAAAAAACTCATAAGTTATTTGAAAATTTTTATATTTCAACAATTATCTTATCATTACAATATTATATACACAAATAATTAGTTCAATAATCAGTGTGGATAGTATTCAAAATTAATTAATCAATAAAATTAAATAAAAAATAAATAAATAATTAAAAAATAACATGTTAATGGTGACTAATATTCAAGTAAAAAATAAAAAGTAAAAATATTTACCTCGTTGTCTAGGTAGTTAAAATCATTAATACGTTAATTCGTCAGTCATTTAAAAATAAGTTAACAAAATGAATTGGTGAGTCAGGAGAAGTTGTCTATGTGACACCTAGTCACTGACTAACTCTTATTATAATATTTTAATGAGATAAAAT
>KZ651551.1:99727-113595 GCA_001010745.2 Gerris buenoi
GTTATTGACGTCATTAACCCCTCCTAATGAGTCAGCAAATATTTTAAAAAATCAAATGAGGTATCGCTTCTTATGTTTTTTGGGTTCCTCAATCCAAAAAATGAGTTACCATAGCGATTCGAATAATATTTTTAATAATACCTAATGACAATAGTAATAGTAATAATTTATTGGGGATTTCTTGTAAGCACGATAGCGCTCGAACGAATTGACATATCAAAATGAAAATTGCACCGAAAAAAACAAACTCGTTGAGGCGATGATGCCTATTGAAAATGGGATATTTATGACGTCTTTAACCCTTCTGATGAGTCAGCAAAGATTGAAAAAAATATAAAAAATCAAATGAGCTATCGTTTCTTATGTTTTTTGGGTTCCTCAATCCAAAAAATGAGTTACCAAAGCGATTCGAATAATATTTCTAATCTAAAATAAAATAAATTCTAAAATAAATCAAAAATAAATCCTACCGCGGGTTTCCGCAAGCCGAGCGATTTTCCATTGGAAATTTGTAGTTTAATGTTGTGCAGTTTAAACTTCTTTTAAACTACTACGATTATACAAATACTACAAATTTCCAATGGAAATTCGCTCGGCTTGCGGAAACCCGCGGTAGGATTTATTTTAATCTTAATCCTCATAAAACTTACAAAATATTAAAGGAATCTATAAAATTTAGGAAATAAACGCTTTCGTGGATTTTAATACATACGTAGTTATAAGCAGAATACTTTTCATTCCGGAATTCCAGGTCTTTCATTCTTCATTTTCTTTAATTCTTCTTTCACATTTAGTCAGTCATTTAGTTTTCTTTCTCCTTAGTAGTTCGTCTATTAAAATTGTTTGTGGTTCACTACAACACACATTATTACTTGGAGGCTAGCCAATCTATCCATGCTAGACCTAAAAGCTTAAAGCTGACTGTCCAAATCGTAGTAAACACAGATCTACTAAAGTTCACACTTTGTTGTACCCACCTCGTTGTGTCTCCTTATTTAAAACTAAATATTTATCTTTAGTTATAAGTTTATTTCCTATATTCCAGCCTAGCACCGTACCTGTTGGAAACGTATGATATTACCATAAGCCACTCAAGACTCAAACTCACAAGAGTTTTAGTCGTCAAACTGATTCTCTATTTGTAGATTACAAGATTGTTTTTAATAATATTCTAACTAAATTATTATTTGTAATAATTATAGTATTTCACTTTCTAAAGCTGCCTTCTATCACTTATGTGTAAACAATGGAGTTACATTAACAAAAGTTTATTGTTTGCTATAAGATTAACTGTGTCTAAGTCAATGTTAGATTTTAGATTCTCTTGCATTAAATAATCATAAAAAAAATTGGTTGTGTTGACCGATATTTTGTGGTAATCGAACATGATAATATAAGTTCTTGAATAAAACGCACTTAGTTCAAGTTAAAATATATGTATTTGTCTAACCACAATTAACAATCGAACATGATAATATAAGTTCTTGAATAAAACGCACTTAGTTCAAGTTAAAATATATGTATTGGTCTAACCACAATTAACATAAATATAAATTCAAATTTATGTTAAATATAATTGAATATAAATATAAAATATAAAATATAAATATAAATTGAATTTATATTTATGTTAATTGTGGTTAGACCAATACATATATTTTAACTTGAACTAAGTGCGTTTTATTCAAGAACTTATATTATCATGTTAAATAATCATGACAATAATTTAAGTTATATTGGATCATTCTTAATCCTTCTAAATTATTCGGTTGTATGATTTCATTGTTAAGTCTTATCTAATATTGGCATAAAGTCGGTACACTGCGGAAAACTAGGACAGTGAAAAGGCAAATATCATTAATTTATGTTAACTTTTCTCCCTTATAAACTTAGAAATTATCAACTAATCCCTCTCTAAGTCAGTAACTAACGCGAACTGCAATTGGTAAACTCTTGTTAGCCTCTATATTTATATATCTACTCTAATGTTGCCCTAGTTTTTTGTTACGTTTCAATTTTAGTTTTTAGTTTCAGATGGATAAATTTATTTATTTATTGCTTTATTAGGGTGTTAGACAACTAGGTCATATACACCCATGGATACATTTATTTATTGGCCTTGTTTATTGACAGGTACATTTGATCTTAGATACATACATTTAGTTAGTTTTAAACTAAACAAATTCCTTTTTTCTTACATCTATATTACCAATGGAGCCTCGTTATACCTTAAAAAAAAATATTCCAAAATTTATTAAAAGACGGACAATCTTTTCGCGGTAGATCGAACAAACAGTATGGGTTATATCTAGTTTGGAAATCTGTGTGACCAAGTTCCAAGTTGATATCGTTAGTGGTATACTGCTGGATATTTTTAGGTTTTTCTGAGCCTAAACGAATGTAAAAATTTTATTCATGGCTTCTAAAGTTTTGGAACTAAAGTGATATATATCGATTGTTGAAATCTATCATAATTTATAAAGAATAATATTACTTCACATTCTTCGCTAGGTTTAGACGAGAAAAGTTAATATGCGTAGGTATTAATAAAACACTCAATTAAATTACAACGTCAAGCCTTAAAAAGTAGAAAATAGCTAAAGATCGAAGAGTTTAGAAAAGAAAAAGGTGTACTTAGTTTTTTGTTTTTAATAATTTAACACCAATAAGTTGTGTATGACGGGACGAAGAATTAGGTGAAACATTTTTACAAAATTATCAGAAATTTAGGCGTTAGTTTTCATTCAGTTACATTCTATAGTTTAAATTAGTAGTTCACTCAGATAAAAACGCATTTAATTTAAACCTATTTTTATAAATTTTTATTACTAAAATAAGTATTTTGTGTGCTAATTCGTTATTTCTTGTTTAGCCTATTAAATGTTGTTATTTTTGCTCTTTTGTCTCGATTTTGTACGTTAAATTAACGATTTGTTTTCTTTATATATTATTTGTTAACAGCCCTGACTAATAGGTAAAATGTGCATTACGGCAATTAGATAACATTGTTGTAATATTTTTGTATATTTTTTCATTGTGAACTTTTATTAGCACAACATGCTAAAGTTCGGATGGTTAGTTTGGATTGAACATTTTACAATATCAAATGGTAAAATATTGGCGTTTTAAGAGAGAATAGAGCCTTCGACTTCACTGGTGCTTTTGAAGGGCTGGGAACCGTCGAATCTCGCGCCTCCATTTACGGAGCAAAAAAAAAAAAAAATAAATAAACCCTCGCCTGAGCCTCCTCCAACGACCGACAAACCCAACCTATAATTTATAGGCCATCAATTTTCATTGCTTTTCCTTCCTGTTCTCTTGCCTCATCGGTATCGCACCCCGAATAAAGCTCTTTTTTACAAACCTGTGAAAATATTCTTGAACATTTCCTATCCAAAAACAAGATGTTTCAACACTACCATTGTTCTCTTTTCTCAAAGCATTCCATTGAATTAACACATTTATATAAAATAGGTACTTCGGTTTATTGTCTTAGTTGTTTTATCCATAAAATATTTACTACAATTTGAATAAGTGATTCCAATCGGGTTTTCCCAAAACCCATCTGATTTCATCCTTTATAATGCATTATTATTCAGAATGCACTTTATATCACAAGTCATTTTACATCCCTGATTTCTTTCCCACAATTTAACTTTCAATAATGCGTTGAGGAAACTTCACTGAATATACATTGAGATGTAACACAAGATTATTGCTTTTATGATGGAAAGATTACCGACGTTTTATCATTTCAGAAAAATTATTGGGCTTAAATTAGCAACGGTAATCGTGGGAAAATAATATAAGATTAAGGGATTAAAGGGAGATTACATATTCGATTATATTTTTATAATCGCTACCTTAATTCACCTTGTATCATTTCAATTGTTCACACCTTTGAACTTTGTAAAAAATTAATTTTAATTCTTATTTTTAGTTTGGAAGTTACTTGTTTAAATTGTAAAAATTTTAATTGTAATTTTTAAATAAAGCAATTTCTTAATAATTTTTTTAGTTTTTTTTATGGGGTTTCATCTTAGAAAACTAATAAAATTATTTATTAAGTATTTTTAATTTTGTAAATGAAATATTGCGTCTACCGATAGGAGAAATCATAAGCGATATAATAAGTATACCATGTGGTTGAAAATGTACTTAACAGATAAAACAGTATAGAATACAAATTCAAGAAATAAATAATATATAGTGGTTGAAATTAATTTATTAATGCGTTGATTAAAGATTATGAATTCATCAAACAAATATAGTAGTTTATACTTTATACGAATTCAAAAAGTTGAATATAAAATATACAGCGGTTGAATTAATCGATTGAGTATCTCGCGTTAATACTAATTCGTCGATAGAATTCAGTTACTGTATTTGAAATCGAAGATAGGATATGTTGTAGATGGTTTTTCCTATTTTATTTTAAATATTCTTCGTATTCCTCCTTTTCTTTAATCTCCACTACTGCTAATAGATTTTTTTAAATTTTTATTTAGCCCATCGTTTTCTGTTTATTACAACCAAAAAAATCTCTGAAGATTAAAACTTTTTTATATATTAAACATTTCCTCTATAGTTAATTAATGGAATTTATATTGTCTATTCCAAGAACAACAATTAACTAAAAAGTTAAAAAGAATATACTTTTGATAATAGTAGTCAATTTAAATGAAAGGTTTTCCTCTGTAGTCTATGCTTAAGTATTATGTGAATTGTACTATTTAAGAAAGAAACTTGACTTTTAAAGTTAACTCTCAATTTAATTATATTAATTTGTCTCGTCTTCTCCTTACTACTTAAAGCAGCAGTGAATAAAAAAAAAATATATATAAATATATATACTTTNATATATATAAATAGTTCTTTCTAAAATTTGTTAATTTATTTTTCACTTAGTTTGTAGGATTAAGAAAAAGAAGATAAGCCATAAAATGTTGCATTGTTCAAAGCAGGTCTCATCTCCGGGGTTTTCATAGTGACATCTTTATTTATCGTTATTACTCTTCTAATGTCCGCAATTTTGCGGCAATTCAAACTCTCTCTTATATCTGGTTTGTAATGATAAATAATAATCCTGGAAGGGGTATGGTTGACAAGAAAATTGCAGTATACATATACATTTAACACACTACGACTACGATATATCTGTCTTATTACAGTTTCGTGACCTCTATATAAGGGTTAAAGAGGTCTCTATTTCCCCTCGTAATTTCCATGTTTCTATGTAAGTTATTTTTATATTATCGCATTATACTTTTCCTTTACGAGCGTGCTAACCAGTGAGCTGTGTTACAGTGCTGCACTCTAGCGGTGGATTTAACAGGCTAACTACTCCGTTTAATATAGTTTAACCCCTGAAAGAGCGGGACAATATAGCCTTAGCTCTAGTAACACCCCTACAACTCATCTTTTAGATATTTAGATAATATTTCTTTATGACGCCACTATCTTTTATTTTATACGTCCCTTTAGTACATTTTCTACCTTCCATTTTTTTTAAATCTTTCCTTGCCGCAGAAATACCATTTAAAGAGAGAAGGGAAACTTGAATAAAAAGAAACAGATCTTCTCTTGGTTATTTTCAATTTTACAAAGTTGTATCAAATTAAGATTATTGGATTAAAGTAAAGGGTTAACTATTTATTTTTCTTTGAACAGGGCTACATTATATTACCCCTACTGCCCTACTGTATATTTTATATCTTTAAAAATTTCTCGTTTTTATATTTTTTTTAAAAATAAATATTTATATAATAAACTTCTTTATAGTTATTAAGGTTTCCTTTTAGTATCTAGAATTTAGAATACACAATAAATCACAAATTAAATATAATATAATTTCACATTGAAACAAACTTTATGTTTTTCGTTTAAAACTTCTATTGATGTAAGGAGTTCGACTTTATATTCAGGATTAAAAATGAAAGCTTAAACTTGACCTGAATTATAATCATGATGTCAATTAAATAGCATGACTGAGTTATTACCTTAATGACCTGAGTTATAATTATAATCTTTATGGAACGACACTCGTGTCGATGGAATGTATGGTAAGACATTAAGCGCTCTATCTGATTTAGATTTCACCGTGAAATCAAAAGTGTTTGATCCGGTAGCGAAAGACTTGTCAATTTAATGCACCTAATGTATGTGTATAAGATATAAGAAGAAAGTATTGATTATAATTATTTGCTATATTGTGGTTTTTAATTTAACGAGCATAGTGAGTTTTTTATTTGAAATAATTGTGATCTTAAAAGTTTGTGTTTTTGTTTGACTAAAGAT
Source organism: Gerris buenoi (assembly GCA_001010745.2). Classification (NCBI taxonomy): domain Eukaryota; kingdom Metazoa; phylum Arthropoda; class Insecta; order Hemiptera; family Gerridae; genus Gerris; species Gerris buenoi. The sequence goes on from KZ651551.1 coordinate 106,025, forward strand.
AACTGGTGTAAAAATAATAATTTTTCGAACGAAATTTAGCACAAATGTGCATTTCAGCATTTGTGCGACAACTGTATAGTTTTTGGAAATTTTATTCTTAATATTTTCAAGATGGTGGCTAATATGACGGTCGACTAAAATAAAAGTTTTAGTCAGCAGAATAGTAGGAAAAGAATATATAACAATTAATACAACATTTTATTTTTTTATGGAATTGCGTTAAAAATATTGCCAAAATGAGGGTGTTAAAAAAAAAAGCTTATGCTTATAAAAAACGTTGTATATAATTTTAAAGTTCTTTCAGGTAGCTTAGGAATGTGTAAGTTTTCCCCCCAAAAATGCTTCGTGACAGACACATTGAAATCATTTATAACCAATATAAGAGTACAATTCTACATGAGTTCTCTATGCGCCGCATAACTATTTAGTTAATTTATATATCTCTTAACTGGATAAATATTTTTACCTAGTCGAATTAATTTAACGAAATTTCAGTCCAAACATTAAACTCAATTAACCCAATTAATTATTGCAATTAGGATTATTGAAAACTATGTTACAATTCCAATCAATACTTCCATTTAATATTTTAGAATCATTATTAAAACTTTTATTTAATGAATTAATTCTAGTGGAAAGCCAACTAATTAAAGCAAATTGCACTATAAACATTAAATTTATTATTAATGGTATTTTGTTTTTAGATTTTAAAATAGATTTTATTTGTCAGTTTTCGAACGAATTGTTTTTAATCGTTTTAGCCTCTATGGCATATTATAATATATTTTATCCTTCTACTTCTTTCCGCCATTATAAAAGCAATACCGCCATTATAAAAGCAATAAAAACCAATGAAATAAATAAAGATTTAGCTCTAGATTTTTTATGGTTCAGTCATTTGTTGTTAACGTGAAGCCGAGATAGTTTTTTTACATTCTATTAGGATAACTCACAGCATTTTAAGTATTTAAGTGTGCCAAATATTTTATTGTAAAACATAAAGCACGTTCAAGGATGTTATAAAAAAAAAAATATATGTTCTAAAACACACATACACACTCAAATATATATACATATATAATTTTTGATATGGCCATCTTTAATCAAAATGGCCTTTCGGAAAATAGTTNGTACATAAAAAGGGCTGCATTCTTTATAGATAAATACGTGAATATATATATATATACACACATTATACATTATGAAACCAAATGTATACTATTAATTTTGATTATTTAAAAATAGTATACTTAATCACACCGTTAAAATACGCGCGTATTTGTTATCTCTATAGATGGCAATTTAGTTTTATCTATACTATAATCATTCAATATTTTAAATAAATACATCTGCTTTATTATTTTATTCCTTAGTTTATTATTACTTCTATGTTTTATCGTGAGCGTGTAATTTCACTATTTGCTAGTCAATATATTTAATTCGCGCTCTTTTTAATTTCTCATATTGTAGAACATATAATATAGAGATAGAAATTAATGTAATACGCTTTTTTATTTACAAAAAAATCCTACCGCGGGTTTCCGCAAGCCGAGCAAATTTCCATTGGAAATTTGTAGTATTTATCGTAGTAGTTTAAAAGAAGTTAAAACTGCACAACATTGAACTACAAATTTCCAATGGAAATTCGCTCGGCTTGCAAAACCCGCGGTAGGATTATTTTGTATTTTTTAAAATCTATTCGAATCGCTATGGTAACTTATTTTTTGGATTGAGGAACCCAAAAAACCTTAGAAGCGATACCTCATTTGATTTTTTCAAATCTTTGCTGTCTCATCAGGAGGGGTTAATGACGTCATAAATATCCCATTTTCAATAGGGATCTTCGTCTTTACGACCTCTTTTCCTTCAGAGCCTATCCTAAAAAGACGGAGAACTTGGATAACAGCGGCCCTTTATCATGGACCCCGAACATGGAGAAAAAGTGAAAGTTCTATTAGAAAAATTCGACGAAGAGGACATAATGGCAATTAAAATAGCGAAACAGGCACTGGAAAACATTCAAATTTAGATGCACTTAAGTTGCGAAAGATGATAGAAGAATTGGAGGTGCAAGGAGCTTCGATGAATTCAGTTTCTAAAGTTGTCCTGAAGCTCCAAAAAGCTGCGATGGAGTGGCCGGGTCAAAAAGGAGAACAAACCAGAAAAAGCTGGATGCTGTTTCGAGTATAGATCCAGAATTTAAGGAAATAGTTCATATATTTAAAACAATGTAAGGTCAAAGCACTGTCAAGTGTTTAAGACTGCTCTATATTGAAGTACGAGTATACGCCAATTGTTCCTGCCGTCATTGAAAGGTAATTTTCAAAATTAAAAAAAAAAAAAAAAAATATGTGTAGGCAAAATATTGAATTATGAAAAAATAATTATTGTACAGTAGAATAAATTTAATTAAAGTTAAGTTGTTCAGTAAAAGTATAATAATTTTAATTCAATATTTCTTAACAAAGTATATTGGTACATAAAAAGGGCTGCATTCTTTATAGATAAATACGTGAATGCAAAAATTATAATAAATTTAAGTAATAGTAAATGTGTTTTTTCCAAATATTACCGCTCTTACCCCCCCCCCCCCGGTGGGCAAAATAATTGATAGAGAATATATAAGAATATTTCAGGCATGCCGAGAGAAAATATTGAGGCTTTTTAGAGCATATAATTCCTAACCCTAAGTTATAACTGTGACTGTGGTTTACTGCGTGTACAGCTAAAGCCGTAGCCAAAGCCGTCCTTTCTTTAAGAAACCTAGACCTAGAGGTCTCCCCGTAATAAATTTTACCAAAATCAATTTGTGATGATTGATTGTGATGTTATATTATGATGATCCAATATTAATGAGGTACGATGCTTTTAGCTAACTTTAAAGAAATTAGCAAAAACTCACGTTTCGATATCGCTACTAAAAATTAATTATACATCAATATTACTGAATGACGTCTCTCATGATATTAATTAATTCTCATTAATGTTTATTATTTTGTCAAATGGTGTATTGACTTTTTTTCCTCTAAATTGTGGTACTCATTACTCTCATTGTTCGAATGCAAAGCACGTAAATTAATGGTTTTGCTGGATGTAGTATGTAGTCCGAGATTAGATTTGGGATAATAGATGCCCCGGATTAACTTGGATTGGATTATCAATATACCAATATACCCACCCCTTTAATTGAGTGTATTCACAAATGAGAGTGTATTTTGTCTCTGACAAATAGACGGTCATTTGGCTTAAGGGTCCGGTTTAACTGCGCACTTACTAATACCTTATAGCGTTCAGACTGCAATCGACAAATTCCAAACTAGAACCTTTATTGAGCTTACAGTTAAATCTGGAAACATACTTGCCTTTTATATTCAGTTCTTGTTAAAAATCCATTCCACTTCACATTTTCAGAATAAACGTGATACATTATTACGCTAAAATATCGTTTTATTTAAATTAACCATTTTAATGATGCTTGTACATTGATAATGGATATGGAAAAAGGAGTAAATTGTGTTTATTAACACTTCCGGCTCCGCTGGTGCAACTAGAGGTGCCTCCCGGGCGCCATTTGTTTTTTTTTTTAATAGATTTTTAATATAGACATGACGCGCGCGGGTATACCTTCGTCATGACGCAGACGTCTGCGTCATCGGCGCTGAAAGTGTTAATCAAAATATGAACTTACAACTCCGAGCTATAAAATGAAAATTTCCCCTTTTATATTTGTATAATATGTAAAATCCTCTAAAATATCTAAAATCTTGTAATGGAAAATCCTTTGCAGCAAAGGAATTCTATCATAAATAATAATCTTCAAAGAACCTTTAGGAGTAATTTATTTTTGACTTAGATAATTCAATATTTTTTATTTTTAAAATTAAAAATCGGGTACGTGGTACCTCAGAACTTTTCCTCACTTCAGAGGCCACTAAAGTGGCCTCTCCTGCTGCTTCGTAGCAGGAGGAAGCAGCATTGGACGTGGTCTGTACTTGGATGGGTGACCGTTCTGAACTAACTGATTTATTGTCATTCTTAAAAAAAACTAATTTTTAATACCTATATCTTATTTAATTATTTGAAGTTTGGCGGAATTTTGACAGATGTAAACAAACTTTGACGTCATCAAAATTATCGCACTAATAAATAATTATATTCACTTATAACTTTTAAACTAATTAATAGAATTTCATCGGGTTTTTTTTATATTTGTTCCTTAATTTTTTCCGGTTCCAACGATATGCTATAAGTCAAAAACCTATATGTAATTTTAGTATTATTAACCGTCAAAGTTTAAAAATTCAAATATTTATATAACTTCAAAATGGCGGCTTTTTTTTATCATACAGAGAGGTACATTCGTGCCAAATTTCAACTTGATCAGGAACATTTTCGATTTATTAGGATTTTTTTTAATTTTTGCTGACTAAGCAAACTGGGTTCAAGATGGCAGAAAAAGTTGATTTTCCGGGCGGCACAACTACAGGTTTAAGTTTCAACTCTGTAGGTTAAATACCTTGGGCGCTACGATGATAACACACATACATACATACACACACACACACACATCATACGTCATGGTGAAAACCACTCAGGAGGTCTTAAAAAACCCTAAAACGGATAATTCCTGAAATCTCGAAAAAAAAATTTTGGTGAAAACAATACTTTTCCTACTATTAGTAGTGAGGAAAAGTAAAAATTAACATAAATGTTGTTATAAATATTAAAATAGTCGGGTGATACATGTAAGAAAAAAAGTATCAGCTCTGGTGCCTTCACCATTCTCACAATTAACTACATTTACTGTCACCACTTTCAAAAAAAACATATTTTATCTTATTATTTACGTTTTCTAAAGAACAGGAATCATTTGGTTCATTATTATGCATTACGTGGTCATTGTCAATACATAAAGACGAACGTTTCTAGCAATGCCTTGTGATTATTTTAGTGGACATTTTGATAAGTTAATGAATTTCTTCTTATACGACAGACATTTTTTTTTTTAAAACAACTCTTTTTGGACTCAAGAGACCTTATATCGTATAAATCATGCAATTGCATGATTCCATCCATAAAATATTTAATATCACAATACTTTCTCATAATTCTAAAATAGATAATATCGTGAAAATTACTAACTTCTCCCATGACTAGTGTATTTAACTTGAGAATCCAATCATTATGATGAGTGAGCCAACCCCGTTTTTTACAAAACATCTAAATCAATTCCAAAAAAAAAAAAAGTATAAATCTATGTGTATTGTGTATATGTAACCTTGCTCCAATAAATTATAAAGTTTTTACTAAATTATAGAAACAGTTAAGCTAACGATGTTTTGCTGCTAGAAACAAATTGATTATTATTTTTTCGAGTATTTCTTCTAGAATTTCTAATATTACGGTTTATTAATTCCTAATTTAGTGTTAGGTTGGTTTGTACTTGCTTAGTCTATTATTATATTAATGAAATATATAATAATAAATAGATATATTAATGGTGTCGACGTCAAAGTGATTATTGTCTGCTATTAAAATTTGATTAAACCCATTATCACTCTCTTCATATATAAAATACTCAATAGTTGTGGTGATACGGATTAGTTTGTACAAATAGTCATTATGTAAATATAAAACTTGGTTTTCTATGAGTAAAGAATTTAAAGTGCTCTTATGTCATGCGAAAAATGCATTGTTCTTTAGTTAGGGAGAATCCCTACCTTACAGAAAATGCTGAGCTCTTAAACTAAGTTGGGTACTTATTGAAGTATACGTGACAAGGAAGCATGGATACAGTAAGGTGCACTTGCAGCGTGTGACGTCATTATTTCAAGTACACGCACCATATTCTTCAAGTCCTCATTATCTTGAGTATGAGTGAAAAATAGGGGAAAACTGCACAACCATGTTTCCTTTCTTATCTTTTGTTAAACCAAAAAAAAAAAAATATTATAATTCTTGGCACATTACTCACACTTGAAATCTTGACTTTTCTTCTTGATAAGAATTACTTCTAAGCCCTAAGCCATCGGGCGAATAAACTATTCGTGTGCTTAAAAGTGCTTCCATTTTCAAAGCAACTTTCAGCTGAAAAGCATGACTTTTCTTGCATGAACTTCTTTGTCCAGTCAATTTTTCTTTAAAATTTAAATTGCTTGATGACTTTTAGGTTACGATTTATTTTTATAAATATGTTTTTCTTTATGTTTATACATGAACTTTAGAATGAATTGAAAAAGGCAAAATCAGTCGCTAAAACAACCCTTTGAAATATACTTAGTAAAATGTATAAAGGTGTTAATAATATTAATCTAAAATCGGCATTTTTTAAAATGATCGAAAACATATTTATACTTATTGCATATTGGTATAAAGGACTTAAGTCTAGACTGTAATTTAATGAAATTTTGAGCTCGGTACAAAAGGGTTAAGTTAGTAAACTGTAGTTAATTTCAAGTATGAAGGATTTAGGTCAATTTTAAGCCTTTGTTATTCTCTTGTAAGATTTCTGATTTTAGTTTAACGTGACATATAATAGGTCTACTTACACCCTTAAACGTTTTTGTTTGTAGTTGTTCCTTGGTATAAAGGTTTTAAGCCCAAAAATGCAACTTTTTATGATAGCAAAAATAAACTTTGAAACATTATCTAAAACAATTGTAATTACTTATAGATAATAAATTACAATCCTCATCCTTTTAAAAGTATATTGTACAGGATCCAAGCTTGGATAATTATTCCTTTAACATTCAGCTAGATACTGTCTCAGTGGCGGCTCGTGACGCGCACAATGACTACTACATTTGCCCACACCCTGAAGCTAGATTGGCTAGTTAGTTCGTCTTTAATGCCTTCAAGAATATAATTATATGTTTCTATTGTTTCAGTTGATCCCTTTGATTATAATTTCTTCTTGATTATGGTCTTTAGGGATTATTAATGATTAAAAAAACAACTATTTTTTAATTATAATTTTACTATACATAAATTTAGCTATATTCCGGCCAAACCTGGGCATCTTCAGGCCTAAAAATAACAATAACATATATATAATATTTATTTTAAACAATTTATGGTTACTGCTTTTTTTCCATTAAGTTTAAAAATACTAACGCAAAAAACAATATCAAAGTATTTATAAATCAACTATATTTATTTTATTTATAAACATTAATTTCACATAAAAATCAAAAACTAATTCAAATTTAAATTAAAAATATTAAAATAGTTTACCTTATCTGAAATATTTCATATGATGTTACAATAGATGAATGAAATTTATTTGTTTGTAATTTATTTATCATATGAAATATTTTAGATAAGGTATCCTATTTTAATATTTTTAATTAAAATTTTAATTAGTTTTTGATTTTTATGTTAAACTAACGTTTATAAATTTTTGTGTTAGTATTTTTAAACTGTAAATTAAAAAATTGTTGTTTTTTAATTATAAATAATCCCTATTTTTTTTTTAAAGACCATAATCAAGAAGAAATTTCTATTGTCACGCGGTGGTAGTCCTTGAATTTTTCGCGGTAAATTCTCATAGTTAGGAAACTTATAAAAAAAAA
>KZ651551.1:134277-147244 GCA_001010745.2 Gerris buenoi
AAGAGCCTTTTGAGTTTTAAATTAAAAAGTTTTTATCACTCAAAACAATTGTCAATTATGTATAAAAATACTCATAAAGGAGGTTTTACTGTTAAAACAAAAAAGTGAATGTTTAATTAAGAAAATAGGATTTTTAATTAAAATCGTCACAATCGTTTTTTACAATTTATTTTTAACACGGTATTTCAGGGTTTTTGAGGACAACATTTCCCTAATCATTAATATCAAACATTACACCGAATCTTTTATGACGTCGAGCTAATTTTAGCATAACATGGAATATCTGCCATTTTACTGTTAAGTTTTATGTTTCTAACTCTAATGGATTCAAAAGTTATTGAAACCGCATAGAATGACAGGCAGACAGACAAAGGAATGAAACTAAATAGAGTTTATTTTTTTGGTTTTACCAACGAAACCTTAAAAAGGCTATTTAGGATAGTAAGAAAAATAAATTAAATTAAAGCGACGTAATTAATCAATTATAAAGTAAGTACTTAATCAATTATAAGTAATCTAGGCTACAAGCTTGTTAATACGTTCTTCTTTCCACAAATCTCTGGAATGTAAACAATAAATTAAAGATTCAAAAATTGCTTTTAATAGAGTAGGCAGTAAAGACAAATAGTGAACATTTAAAGAGACTTGAATAAATCATGTGGTGCTTTTATTGACTGTTAGACCACAACCCCTTGAGTATTGACTTTCGGCAACTGAGGCCAGTTTTCGAGGCTAGTACCACTTTTTAGTGAATAAAAAAAACTTGTTACACTAGTTAATTTTTTTACTTTCTCATATAAAGAGAAAGTATTGTGATGGCGCGAAAATTCGATTTTGAGATTTTGATGGATTTACACGTTTTGAGGTCCCCTGAGTCCAAAAAAGTGGTTTTTAAAAAATGTCTGTCCGTCGTCTGTCGTCTGTCGTCTGTCTGTCTGTCTGTGCAGACGCCTGGAGCTTAAACTACTGGGCCGATTTTGATGAAATTTGGCATACACGTTCAGAAAAATCATACCCCGAGGCGAAATCGAGAAATGAATTTTAACTCCAAATTTGAGAGCGATCCCCCCAAAAAACTCTGAAAAAACACGAAAAAAAATTATTTGTCGAAAACGGTTCCGACGATTTTGATTAAAAAATTCTAAAATGTAGTCAATTTCAATACGAATCTAATGATATAAGCCGTTTTCCTGGGAAAAATCTAGTTCCTAAGAAAATAGCTTAAAACGCGGATGGAGAGAGGCCGGGTTCGATTCTCCGCCCGGTTTAGTTATTTTTATGATATTTTTGATGAAATTTCCAATTGTTATTAAATGCACATGAGAAAGTTTGTCTGAGTTGTCTCGGACCGATTTTTTTAGTTTTGTCTTTATAAATTACCTGTATGTCCTGGAAAAAAAAAAATGTTCGTATCTTTCTTGTAGAGCACTAAATTTTCAACAATTTTCATATGAAACATTTTTTCCTTAACCCTATACGTTCCGAAGTATTATAGATCTTTACCTTTTGCAAGGTGAAATGTACTTGTCGACTGGGCTAGATAGATTTTTTACAATTATTAAAACTATGTTAAAAAAAAAATAAACTTATTTATTTATTACTTAATCGTATAATAAATGTTAGTTATATTATGGGGGCGATACTCTCCAAAATTCGCGAGATAAATGGTTTAATTTATATCCTCTTATTTTCTTCAAGTTACAAACTTGGTATTGGAAGATTAAAATGAAATTTGTATTAAACTTTTTGATTTACTTAATAATGAAAATGATAAAAATACGAATTAATTTTTCTTTTTCTATCTAAACTAGAATCTTTATATAAATAAAGCTAACATTTAGTTACACAAAAGTTTTTGGCCAGTACTTTAATTCTATTTAAAATTACAAACTTTAGTGAAAAAATAATTACCTGATAAAAGTATCTAATGAATTATAAATTATGATTATATTCTAAGTAAATTATCTAAGACGAAGGAACATTTTGGAAAGTTCCCTTTAAATTGATGTTAAATTAAAGTTAAACCACTTCTTAACTTTTGATTTATTTCAAGTATGTTGATTTAAAAAATTCAACTTAACTGAATCTTATTATAGCTTTAGGGTTTATTATGACTATGAATGTTAAATATAATATATTATTTGTACACATGGAATAAATAAATAAGAAAAAGTAAGTATTTCGAGATGTAGATAAGCTTAAATTTAAATTTTATTTTTACTTTACTAACGGTTTTGGTTCTAATTATCATAAAAATAATAATTAATTTTTTCTACAGAATTACAAATTTATCCAGTTTTTTTTTAGTTTAAAAAAAACAAAAAAAAAAACCCTAATACATGTTATTTAAATAAAAAGATTTTTTAANGACAGACACATCACCCTCGGCATAAGGGTTTTGAGAAGTATCTACAAAACCCTAAAAACAACAATTTGTTTTTTAAAAAAGGGGAAAATTAAATAAATTTTAAACTAATGGGTCTTAACAGCAAAACATGCTTAAAGTATGATAAGAACCTTTGTGCCATACTTATTGGCAGACTATTTTAAGTATGTTTTAGGATAACATTTCTTTACTCTCTCGTATACAAAGAATATAGACTGAGACAGTATTGTTATTTATAGTGCCAAAATTAGATTTTTAGAAAAAAATATTTGTATGTTTTAGAGTTCAAAAAACTGTTGAGCAGACGCATGGAGCCTTCTGTTCAACGGATTTTGATAAAATTTGTTTCATACGTCAGGAAAAGCCATACCTACTTTATTCATAAATTCATAATTTATATTTAATCGAATAATAAATAAATAAAAATGTTTGTGTTTTAACATTAGTCCAGTCAGCAGGTATTAAAAAGAGGTGGTTCCTCCGCTCACCTCCTAGACCTAATGCTAACACAAGGAGGGGCCAAAAAACGCTAAAGTAAAGTGGTTTTTTTTTTTTTTTTTTTTTTTTTATAAAGAGAAAGTATTGTGATAGCGCGAAAATTCGATTTTGTGATTTCGATGGATTTATGTTTTTTGAGGTCCCCTGAGTCCAAAAAAGTGGTTTTTAAAAAATGTCTGTCCGTCGTCTGTCGTCTGTCGTCTGTCTGTCTGTCTGTGCAGACGCCTGGAGCTTAAACTACTGGGCCGATTTTGATGAAATTTGGCATACACGTTCAGAAAAATCATACCCCGAGGCGAAATCGAGAAATGAATTTTAACTCCAAATTTGAGAGCGATCCCCCCAAAAAACTCTGAAAAAACACGAAAAAAAATTATTTGTCGAAAACGGTTCCGACGATTTTGATTAAAAAATTCTAAAATGTAGTCAATTTCAATACGAATCTAATGATATAAGCCGTTTTCCTGGGAAAAATCTAGTTCCTGAGAAAATAGCTTAANGTTACAAACTTGGTATTGGAAGATTAAAATGAATTATGTATTAAACTTTTTGATTTACTTAATAATGAAAATGATAAAAATACGAATTAATTTTTCTTTTTCTATCTAAACTAGAATCTTTATATAAATAAAGCTAACATTTAGTTACACAAAAGTTTTTGGCCAGTACTTTAATTCTATTTAAAATTACAAACTTTAGTGAAAAAATAATTACCTGATAAAAGTATCTAATGAATTATAAATTATGATTATATTCTAAGTAAATTATCTAAGACGAAGGAACATTTTGGAAAGTTCCCTTTAAATTGATGTTAAATTAAAGTTAAACCACTTCTTAACTTTTGATTTATTTCAAGTATGTTGATTTAAAAAATTCAACTTAACTGAATCTTATTATAGCTTTAGGGTTTATTATGACTATGAATGTTAAATATAATATATTATTTGTACACATGGAATAAATAAATAAGAAAAAGTAAGTATTTCGAGATGTAGATAAGCTTAAATTTAAATTTTATTTTTACTTTACTAACGGTTTTGGTTCTAATTATCATAAAAATAATAATTAATTTTTTCTACAGAATTACAAATTTATCCAGTTTTTTTTTAGTTTAAAAAAAACAAAAAAAAAAACCCTAATACATGTTATTTAAATAAAAAGATTTTTTTTTTTTTTTAAAAAAAAAAAGCTAGATTATGGACGTATTATATATTACACATACGCGTATATAAACTCCCCGGCAAAATTAACGCACCACCTTTATATTTTTCTGCTCTGAATATCTATAATTTATATTTATTAATGATGCATTAATCATCATCTCATATTTAATCATAATCGTTAATTATATTTAATCATCATCATTAATTATATTTAATCATCATCATTAATTACAATTCACTGTTATTTGCTTATTTAATTGATTAAATTAAGAGATCTCGCGTAGTTATTAATTAATACAGTTGTTTGATTGTGTCAACATACGAATAGAAAACAATTTTCTTATCTGACCTCTTATATTATATGAGACCTCCTAATTTAACTATGGAGGAAGCGATTAAACCCGACTGCTGAGTTGAGAAAGGCTTTTCTTAAAGGGTTGGTTGGCGACAAGTTGTACATATCTGTACAATCGACACAGGCGAGATAGGACCGCCCGAGGTGTAATTAATAGAAAAAATATCCCAATAGAACGACTTAAGCATAAAATAAGTAAGCATAAAAACATAAAAGTGGTACGTTAATTTTGACGGGGAGCTTATATCTATATATATAAAATTAAAATTTTGTCTGTACATTGGTCAGAATTGAAAATTTTTTGGATACTTTTTCGTTTTATACATCCCGAAAACCGAATCCGGCCTTACCTTTTTTCGTGTATGTATGTATGTATGTATGTATGTATGTATGTGTGTATGTGTGTCTGTCACCTCAGTCAGACTTTATAGGAGCAAAACTGGCTAAATGAAATCAATTAATTTTTTTCAGAGGTGAGCGCAAACATGTTGTGCAATTTGTAGGCTTGGTTTCATCGAAAAATATTGAGTAGAACCAAAGTTATTAAATATTTACTAGTGCGAGAGCGTAAAAGATGGCTTGGTAATTAATGTAACGCAGGTTAGGTAATGTTGACTTCTCCAGCGTAGGCTGGACACTGAGTTAACAGGATAGTGATAGTATAGACATAGACCATTCCACCCCCCACCCTTCCCACTTTTCTACCTTCCTCCACTCCATTCTCTTTACCTACACGCTACACGACAATAATTAAACTACTATTAGCTAGCATGAGCCCCGTATATATATTTATATATATATATATAACTAGTATATNCCCCCCTCTAAAAAAGAGGGAAGCGTACATAAAAAAGTTGGGGACTTTTCAGGTATTAATTGCAATGGCATAACAAAGCTCTCTGTGAAAAAAAAATCGTGGCTTAAAATTATTCCGAAGAAAAAACCTATATTGACTGGACTAGTTAAAAATATAATTAGTTTTTTACTCAACAAATCAGCCTGAGTTATCAATTATTGAACACAGCCAAAATATATTTACAACTTTAAGGTTATTCTATTGTTTTTTAAAGTTTACAATAAAATGCACATTAAGGAATTTATATTTCTCTATTCATTGGGTTATACAATCGTGTTCTGTGATAATTACCATGTGTAATCTATTTAATTAAAGCCGGAATATTTCGCAGCAGATGGAAACTAGAGAGATAGAGATCCAATATCCAATTAAGAATTAAATTGCTATTGAGGTTATAACACCGTGATATCTGTTTATGTTTTACACGTCTAATTATATTATAACTTGTTTAACGAAGTTATATTTTATGTTACAATATAATTATCTTATACCCATATTACATTCAAAAAGTATTATTGACTGCCTTTCCATTAAAAACCTAACAATTTAAGAGAGCACAAAACATCCCCACTTGAAATTACATTATGGATCCGGTATACATAAATCAAGTTTAGTTACTTATGCCATCAATAATTTGTTAAAAAAAAAAATTTTTTTTTTTTGAGGCGAAATTTTATATTCTATGTAAAATCATCTCTTTTTGAGATTTTTGCCATTTATAGTCATTTAATTTTTGCCAAAACTTTTAGCGTATCTGAGAAATTTTGTCCTATCTTATGCAAACTCAGAGAAAAATATATACTGGCAGAACTTGTCAAAATAAAGTTCAGGTTGGATTATATCATGCGTGGGCTAGTCAGGGTGTCTTTTTGTTGGCTTTGTATGTTATAAGACTTCCTATCATTATTTATATGTATTAGGTTTAACCAGTTTTGTATTGTCCCTTTTCTTAACCTGTATAAGAAATCATAAAAGTATAATAGGTATATGAACCTTCTACGACGGTTTCCGCAGGAATCATAATATCAATTTGAGTTTTTGGTTTCAAAACCGAAATGGATCATTATGCAATCAAACGTTTCGCTTCTATTATCGAAAGCATTGTAATGTTGGCTCACAGCAACATGCTGTGAGCTGCTAACAGTTCATTACCCATGAAGCTTTCAATAATTAAGGGAAAATATTGGGAAATACACAATATACCATTTCACATACCTCAAAACGAGATCATTACACGACACGAAACTCTAGATTTTTTTACGTTTTATGTTAGTTGAATGTTTAAAAACCTAAAAATTAATTTTATTTTTAAATGGGTTTAGATGTTTATACCTGTTTAGATATATTAAAAAAAAAATATTGNGTTTTATGTTAGTTGAATGTTTAAAAACCTAAAAATTAATTTTATTTTTAAATGGGTTTAGATGTTTATACCTGTTTAGATATATTAAAAAAAAAATATTGTAGACTATGTTTGAAAATTAAATTTGTTTGTATGTTCTACAACTTCAAGTTGTATGTTCTCCACTACAACTACAACTCTTAGTCAAAAGTAATTATTTGCAGTTATGTATTTAATTAGTTTTTTTAGCTTGGTATTTTTCGAGTGTAAAATCCCAGGGCTGCCAGTTACTGCTAATTTTCTCTTTTTCTCCATTGTTTGTGTTTTACGTTGACATCCTTTTATGTTTTCTATTTAGTTGTAATCATTCGATAATGTTAAATAAGAAATAACAGTGCTATTGCTGTTGGTATGTAGGATTTTTGTTTACCTATATATATATATAATTTTTTAAATTCGGACTTTTATTTCCAACTTATACTGATTTAGGTAAATAAAATATGTACCAACTTTTTTTTTACTATTAAATTTCTCTTAAAATATTACATGTTTAACTACTTATTAATAAGGTTTATTCCGTGTCGTTGATCCAGTCCAGTTCGTTTCAAGAAGTCACATCACATACTACTGCATTATGTTTTTAACATTAATGCATTTATACTTACTCTATTTGCTATGTAAGTTATCACTCATACAATGGAACACCACCATTAAACATTTTTTTATGAATATAAAAAGATAAGAATGAAAAATGTAATCTTTTGTTGCGTCGTAAAAAGTAAGTAGTATCCACCCTTTTTATCTCTTTCTTTTTTCCATTTCTTACAAAAAATTATAGAGGAAATATTGAATTTCCTCGATTATAAATATGATATAATATCATGATAACGACGGCAAAGCTTTCTACACTTGGAAGTGAGCCTAAAATATAAAATCGTACAAAGGATAAGCTAATAAAACCCAATGTTTCCTTCGTCGGTTTGTTCCTGTTGGCTGGATGGCAGTGTTGGGCCTTTAATTCCGTTAAGACCCTAAGTCGCCAACTTGATTGCATAGTAAAGCTCCGTTTAGAATCAGTTTGGTTTGGCCTGCTTCCCTCTGACTTATCCAATTAATTGTTCTTTCCTCATTTCCATTGTCATAATTATTTATTTGTTTGTTTCACAAACAAACTTTTTGCTTCCCAAATGTTATGAGGTTGTTAAACAGGCTACGTTTAACTTTACCATACAAATGTTTTTGTTTTTTTGTTTTTGTCATTTCGATTAGACGAGTAATATTTTTTTATTTCGAGTAGATGAGTAACCTGGCCGATTCCTGTCCTGTAATAACCCAATGTTGTGTTGAGATGAAAAAGAATCAACCAAAAAAAATGCATAATAAAAGTTTGAGTAATTATGTAGTTAGTAGCTTTTTAGTTTAAATAATTATGTGAATGTATATTTGCTCTAGAGAATGATGTATTTTTTTTTTTTTTAAGAAGTTCCTTTTAGTATTTTAATTTATAACTTGGCTTGGATTAAACCTAACCTTCCTATA
Organism: Gerris buenoi; assembly: GCA_001010745.2. Lineage (NCBI taxonomy): Eukaryota > Metazoa > Arthropoda > Insecta > Hemiptera > Gerridae > Gerris > Gerris buenoi. The sequence continues at coordinate 142,417 of KZ651551.1, forward strand.
CTTAAGAAACGCCTTCTTTAAAATTAATATCACTTTTATTCTGTCATGCTTTGGTGGTAAAGAAAAAAAAACTGAACGGTTGAAACAGTTTTTCTATATCAGATTCACACTTCGTACCAACAAGTTATTTTTAGAAGAAATATTGATACCTCACTCTATTTTTCAATTTACCCTGAAATTTTTAAAATTTTGAGTTATTTTTATATTCCATTATCCTTCTAATACGTCTATGTGCTTTTATATTTTTCAGGGATATTTAATTTAGATTTTACTTCATGCTCCATACATATTACGAAACGATATTTTAAATAAACGAATATTAGTTTAACCTCATTTTAATGTTTAATGCTAAGCATATAACGTATAGTTTATCCAAATATTATAAACATATTGAAAGAGGTATTTTTTGAGAGGTTATTAAAGTTAGTAAACCCGTGCTTTATCTTTTATCCAGCTCGTTTATTTCTATTTCAGTCAACACGATTGAGGGTTTGGGTTCTTCAGAGAGTCTAGATCTTACTGTCTAGCCGTAGTAAGGTATAATGGTTACCAGTCGACCTGACATGTTCTTGCCCTGTTATGTTTAGAAGTGAGTACTAGAGGCGCAAGGCAGTCTGAGAGTGTTGTACCAGGAGGGGGATGATGTTCTTGTGTTTCCGAGTATTTTCGGGTGCGTGTGTTAGCTTACTCTACTACACCGAACCCTGGTGCCTTTTTCCTCTCACCGGGTCGATATACGGCTCTGAGACTTGCACGTGCCTCTCTGTCTCTCAAAGTTTTCTTGAAACAAGGCCTCGTCTCCCCTTCCAGACTGTTCTGAGGGAAACACTTAGACTAGCTTCCCCAATAGTAGACACAACACTTTTGAGTATTAAGTCCTGAGCTAATAAAGATTAGATCAAATTTACAATAGATATTTGTAAGTCAGAACAATATTTGGATTTGATTACTCTTTCTAGTCGATTTTTACTACGTTTTTATTAACTTGGTTTCTTGTTTGTTTGTTTGTTTGTCCGGTACAAATCTTGCAATCGAATTTTAACTAACATCCCGAGTAGCTAGACATTTGAAACTTTCAGAACAGCTCAGAACACGATGACAATGCATTATTTTAATACTTATAGTCATTTCTTAGCAGAATTTAATTCGTTTTCAGCAAATTTGCTGAAGTTGTTTTATTTGTTTTGTCATATCCCATAATATTTACAATCTTCATTTTGACAGGTTTCAAATTTATGATTTTTATAAATAAGAGATAAACATTAAATGACAGCAAAACAGGAGATATATCGATTATATTATTTTAAACTAGCCTTCACCCCGCGCGGAGCGCGAGGCTCATGCTAGGGATTTGTGGGTATACTTCCTAGTGTTTATATACTTCACAACGGTTACAAAGGTAATGAGGGATTATGGCATGGTATGGTGGAGATAGCCTAGGCCTAGAGGGGGGTCTAGGCAAGTGGGAGAAGTTAGTAAAGGGGTGGGGGTGAAGCTAAGACAGACTCTACTCTATACTTAGTATAGACTGTAGACTGGAGAAGTCAAGAAGAAATACTAACCTAGGTGCGTTAGTTTAATTACCATGCCTTCCTATTACGCCTGCCGCACCGGTAAATATTTAATAACTTTGGTTCTACTCAATATTTTTCGATGAAACCAAGCCTACAAATTGCACAACATGTTTGCGCTCACCTCTGAAAAAAATTAATCGATTTCATTTAGCCAGTTTTGCGCCTATAAAGTCTGACTGAGGCGACAGACACATATACATACTTACATACATACATACATACACGAAAAAAGTTAAGGCCGGATTCGGTTTTCGGGATGTATAAAACGAAAAAGTATCCAAAAAAATTTCAATTCTGACCAATGTACAGACAAAACTTTAATTTTATATACATATATAGATATATATAGATATGCTTGTTAAAGGTAGTCTCTGAAAATGTTGGAATCATATAACCTAAAATAATTAAATAATTTATCTATTAATGATGACTTAATACTTATTCATTTGAATTGTTGACTCTTCACAACGACAAGTTTCGGTCTCTTAGAATTAAAGATTTTTTAAAACCTAAATAAAGAACTTCTTTGACATTGTTGATTCCTTATAACCAAACAATTTATTTATCATTATTTTTAATTTTTTGAATGGTTTTTATAATTAACTTGTAGAATAAAGATTTTTCTAGGGTTCTTAATATCTTTATAAGAAAGCTAAGTAATGAACTCCCTAAGGGTTAGGGTTTAAACTTAAAGAGCGGACCTTCGTTCCATCCATATACAAAGGAAATTGTGTTTGATGTCTGAAGGGTGTATTGAAAAGTGGAAGGAAATTCAAGTTGTTGTCAGAAGTGTGTAGTAAAGGCTTAAGGAGTCAGTTTGGCTTAGGGACGGAGGTTACATGCTCCTGACAGCTGTTTAATTACTTACTGGAACAATTCTTGACATTCGCTTCATCAGCATTGTTTCTATTTCTCATATGCTTCTACAAACCTTTCTCCTGGATTTACTTCTTCTTGACTGTAGGAAAAACAATAAACATAAAACAACAATGTTAGCTCAGTTTTCCTTAAGGATCAAAAGCAACATTTTTTCCTTATGACCTGCTGCATTTAAGGTCAAGACAGTGTTCCATCTTTTATTTATTTTAAATTTTTTATTTAGGGCCTTTGACAACTTTCTTCAAGATTTTTTAGACCTTTTAATGCCTACAAGGATATTAATGGAAATTGCTAAACATAAAACATGAACTATATTATTAGACATTTCCCTATAATTTAAGGGTAGAATTAAAAGCAAGATATTTTTAAAGATAAAAAATTAGGACCTAATCTTTCTCATTATTTAAAAATTATGTTTAAAGCCTTTATGATTTTAGGTGGGCATTAGAATTTCTTCATTTTTTATTTATTTATTTATTTTATTTAAAAAAAAAAAAAACAAAAAAAAAACACTATTTTAATCTCGTCTGTTATTCTGTTACAGTATCATCAGTGTAAAAGCCAAGTCGTTTGCTGACAGAGAGATAAGATACACGCTTAAAGCACAAGGCCAGGGAGCTGGTACTTTCAACATCGGCCCCACTTCTGGTATTGTCAAGCTTGCTAAAGAATTAGACTTCGAAGACTTAAGACAACCTCACGTCTACTCACTTATAGTGACAGCTACTGAAGACTCCGGTGGATTCTCGACATCTGTTGAGGTGAGGATGCTACTCTACTTTTTTTAATGTTTGTTTTATTATTTGAGAACCTGTAATGTCAGTTGAGGAAGTTTACTTTGGTGCAGCTAAAAAAACACAAACTGTAGTGAATAGAAACAGCTTTGGGTATGATAGGGATGGTAGCCCATGTGGTATTCTTATAAGAACCCGTAAACTATCTACCTTATACGTTCACCCTTATATGACAGTGGTGCTCTAAGAACTGGCATTTGTCTGCTGCCTAGGTTCCCCTTCTTATAAATTATGATTGGATTATTGTTATTTTTTCTGAAAAATATATGTAAGCTTTAAAGGGTGGACCAAGATATGATGTCTCTTGGAATAATGTTTTGCCGCCCCCTTTCTAAAAATAAAAGTGGCAAGACCAAGGCAGGAATAAAATGTTGACTGAATGGCCATTCGCATCGGAGCCCGAATTTTTCAAGAGAGGGTTTAATAAACATATAAACATTCAGAATCATTTATATTGTATATAACTGCATATACGTGTAGGCTTTAGCAAATAGAGAGGAATGAATAAGTTTCTACCCCGTGGTTGTTCTTTGTTCCTTCCCTAGTTAAGTGCCCGCAGTGTTCCTTGCTGTACGCAAGGAACACTTAACATAGCCAAAGCCTAGTTACTCTTATTGTGAGTATTAAAGGCATTGGGATAACTATCAGAAGAGGTATATTTTTGATTAATGATTGTTCAAAATCAAAATTGTATAACAGTAAAAAAAAAAAAAAAAAAAAATGTTCTTAACAATTAATGTTTTTACTAATTAAAATTTAAAAGCATTTAATTTCAGCTCATGAATTGCTAAATGAAATGAGTTTATGTTAAACAAAAGAAGAGAACAATATAATAGAAAGAATATTTGAAAATTCGAAGAGAGGAACGTATTAAAAAAGATTTTAATAATAAATTCTCAAAGTGAGATTAAATCTACCCAGGAATCGAAATAATGAAATGTATTACAAGCAAAAAACGGGTGATAAAATTGTAATTTTATCACCAGTAAAAGGTCTTAAAAAGAAGTCGCTTTAAAATTATGTATAACTTGATCGAGAGCAGCATTATGAAATTCCTTAGAGTTATCAAACATTCCTGTTGCAGGTTTTTTTTGCGTCTAGTTTAAAAAAAGAAAGGCTAAGGAGCAAAAGTAATTGAATTTATTTTTTTTATAAAGTGAACATAAAAAATCAATCTCAACTAATTTATCTCTGAGAATATTGTCCTCAATAAATATTTATCTATCATAATGATATTTAATAAGCAAAACATAAACAACCTCATAGGAAATTTATAATAATAATAACAATGGCCATTTATTGAAAATATACAATTTTCGACAAACATACTTGTATATGCATAACAATAATTCATTCTATATTGGGTTTTAGAGTTACCTTATTTTTTTATATGAAATATAGAAAAAATTAAAAAATTCTCATTCACACTTTTTTATTTCTGTATCAGCACCTTGTACCAAATTTACTACCTAGCAATTCACCAATCACAAATACAAATTGTTATTAAAACTAAAATGCTCATATGAAATTAATAGTCAGAGCAGAGATGAAATATCAATAATTAGTGGAATTGCAACACCT
>KZ651551.1:168518-188164 GCA_001010745.2 Gerris buenoi
TAGAACTAGGGGGGTGGGGGTGGGTCTAGGGGGGCTTAGCCCACCCTACAGATTTCAAAGCCTAACTAGCCCCTAGCCTAACTAAAAAATGCCTAACTAGCCCCCCTACAGATTTCAAAAGCCTTATTAGCCCCCCTACAAAAACTGAAAATTAAAATAAATTATTTAACTAAATAAGCATTGGTATAAGTTCATATTCTAATGTTCTCATGAAAAATCATTATAACTTCATTTCTTTCAATAGTTAGACATTTTTTTATTTTGATTTGATTTTTAGTATTAATTTTAGTAGCCTGTGTGGAGGTTTTAAGAACAAAATAGAGCAACTGTATTATTAATGTTATATTAGATATTTCATCTTCAATTACGGGATGCAACTTATAACTTATTGTACATTTTTTTATTGTTTATATCAGTTTTCAGTACCCATTTGGGATGCCTCATCTCCGCGGGTTTTTTCTTAGTGTAAGAGAGGACTTATAAGTTATATTTTAAACTGAAAATCGTCAGCAATATATGTGTTACAGGCAAATTAATTAATTATTATTTCTATGATTATTTTTATAATTTATGCTTACTGCTTACTGCTTACATTTTTGCCCTACTTTGCAATCGTAATGCAAATATTTTAACAGGATATTGAGAGTATGTATACACACTCACCTGGGATCATTTAGGTTGGCCAATCTGAGTGTCAAAAGTCAAAACTTTAGATAATCTGACTGTAATTCTTGTTTAGCAAATTAGACATATATTTCAACGTTTTTGGACAATGTAATGATGTAGAATCCAAACCTTAGCATTTTAATTCATTCTTTGCCTGAAAATAAATGTTTCGAAAAGCAAAATGAGGTACAGTATTAGACTTACAAGATATGGTGTTAGTTCATATTATTAGATGCTGAAAGTGCATAAAAAAATACGTTTTCTGGACCTAATTAAAAATCCTGCGGAGGGCCCCCCCCCCTTAAATGGGGAATATTCCAGGAACCCCCTTTTCCTCCCTCCCTGGTTAGATTACAATTTGGTTTTATCGTCTATTTTGTTATTCAACCGTTTGGGGGTGGGTCATCATAAACTTAATAAATTATATTGAAATATAGTTCCAAATAATTTTAAGTACATTTGAACTTACATATTTTGATTTTCAGTTTCTTGTTCTTCTTTAATTTATGTAATTGTTTTTTTTCTCCCGAATATTTTTATTTATTTGTTGTAATCCCAGTTGTAAAAAAACGTCATTACCATTACGATACAGGTGTATCAGATTACATATTTATAAAAATGATATCCATTGATGCGAATGTAAGTGAAGATTATGTCACGTCACACTTCTTTGGGACTGAACTAAGATATTGTTTGATGTTAGAACTCAAGTTCAAGGGGATGGACCTTAAATATACTTTTTGTATTACTGTTTTAATTATAATTGTTTTATTTTTACAGAAATATGTTGAGAACGTTAAACAAGATGCCAGTATCGGTACAAATATCCTTCGAGTTTCAGCTTCGGACGAAGATGCTGATAACAACGGTGCCATTATCTACTCTTTAACAGCACCTTTCAATCCTCTTGATCTCGAATACTTTGAGATACAACCGGAATCCGGTTGGATTGTACTTAAGAAGCCTCTTGACGTAAGTCCTTTCTCTCCATAAACTTATAACTAACTTTGAAACTCTCTTTATCTAACCAGCACCGAAACTCGATTTAACAAATAAGTTTCTCACACCGTGACTGTGTTTGTAGTTTGCTGTGAACCTAGTTTTTAATTATGCTAAAACTTAATATGAAAAAAATACAAGAAAAAAAATAAATAAAAAAATACATTGAAAAAATATTTAATTCTATACTAATTTTAACCTTCTAAATCTTTTAACAGTAATGACTAATTTTTTAAGCAATGTATGAAAATAAAAGTTAATTAAAATATATTAAAACCAATCTGTTAATTTTCCAACTAGGCCACAAATCCGAAAAGTTCACAGCCAAATAAAAATAATATCTTTTTTAAGATTTATGGGGAGTTTTGAGCATAGTATTTTATTTTGATTGGAACACTACCTTGTAGGTACGTTCTTGCTTAAATTCTTTTATCTATTATAAATATTATTTAATTTATTTTAGGGTAAATTTTTATTTGTCGGAAATAAATTAATAAATAAATTAATGTTAACATCATTGCAATTAAGCTTTGCTTATAAAGAACTTATCTTTTAAAATATTAAAAACAATTATGTAAATTTAAATCAGGTCCACAATTAATATTTTTGTCTTTAGTGATTATTGTAATGTAACACATATTTGTTAGTACTTAAGGATTGAAAGCAACTCATTAGACTTATCTTAGCATCTCTTAAAGCAAAAAACCTTTATTTGTGCAACTTAAAATATATTGAAAAAGTTTTTTTTTTTTGTTTTTTTTTACTCTATTAAAATCATCTGATTTCCTAACTGCTTAATGATGCACAAAATCAGTAGGCAGTACATTAAAGCATTATAATTCGTTGACATTTTTTTGGTCTTTACAGCTAATACAATAGTTTTGTTTTTTAATCTCTCTTCCCTGATAAAATGGGAAATAATTATTAAAACAAATAAGTGTGTAAATGTTACACAATATTTTAACAAATATTTGCTGATAAATGTTACTCTTATTGCTTTTATGTTGTGAAATCAATATTTTTATTTAAAAAGAGGACTTCTCTTTTGAAGTAACTTTTAAGGTGTTTAAAGCTTATCTAAGCTGCCCTGTTATCTTAAAAATAAATCAATATTTGTGAACAACTATGGAGAAATAAATGTAGGGTATTTTCAATGAATGGATAAGATCGTTTTTGGCTATGAACTTTTTTGTGGTCTTTCCTAGCAGTTTTTATTTTTTTTTAAAAATGAATATACAATTTTATGTTCACATCCTATATATAATTAATATAGTGTAACAATGTTTAATTATTATTATTATTGCACTTACCTTTTCCTTGGTAAAAAAAAACTTTAAACAATCTAAATATTTTCACTGAACTGATAGGATTTTGTTTTGTTTCCTCTCTGCACTTGCCAAGTCATTTGTGTAAATAATTTCAGCTTCTTTTTTGAATTTATTTTGTTTTCTTTTCTGTTTGAAGCGCACATTATTTTGTGTTGCTCTGTGAAGGCATTCAAGTGCCCGAAAAAAAAAAAAAAAAATCTTTTTTGGACTCAGTTGTCTTATAAATGGCACCTCTTAAGTTGATAAGTATGTTCACATTTTTGTCTGCCAATTGCACCAGTTAATTTTTTTCGTTAATTTTATTTTTATTTTCTTTTGTTTTCGATACCACTGCACTCATTTTTATTATTATTTCTTTTTATTTTCCTTTATCTCTTAACATTCCCTAATCATGACTATAATATACATATTTTTGGACAGTGCTGAAGCATTTTTTTGTATACTGAAAGTACTGCACTGAGATATTTTTTAATGAATTTTTTGATGAACTTTTTTAAAAATATTATATATTTTTTGTGTATGTATTTTTTGAAAAAAAGATGTCATGAACATTTTTTTAATGATTTTTTTAAAAATTTTTGTAACGTGAGTGAAAAACCTCACTAACATTTTTTTTACAGCAAACTGCAAAAAAGTGGAATTTTTTTTTGAAGGTGACGCGGATTTTGAGCTGAGATGTTTTCTGAAGCCTTTGTGTACTAGTTTTATTTTTTTTTGTGTAAGCGTTGATTATGTCGGTGATACCCTACTCCCCAGATGGGTGATAACAGGAGTGTTGTCAAGCCAAGATTTAGTGTTTTCTCTCCTTTCTCAACCATTCGCGGTCTTTTCGTCTCGGGAACTATTTACCAACGCTATGGGGCAGTATATAGACGAGTAAAGTTTTTTTTTTATCTTTTTTTGGAGCGATCTATATTTTTTGTGATCTTTTTTTATTTTTATTTTTTGAAAAGTCACCTGCTAGATTTTTTTTAATACCCTGTCTACATCCTTCTCCTTTTTATAAATTTGATTAATTTAATTTTTATAATTAATACATTTTGTTTTACTAAATTCTGTTGACATTGCAGCATGAGATCTGCATGTCTAAATATGCCTGCTTGCCATTTATTTTTTTTTATTTTATTTTTTTTAGAACAAAAAATTAAACTATAAAATCTTTTATTTTACTTTTCTGTTTAAGTTTGTTTCCTCATCAAGGCCACTTTTAAAAAAATAGCTTTGATTTGAAAAACTGTATCAAAAGTTTAATATTATATGTATCTATACAATTTCTTTACAGTGTTTGTTACAAATGTGTTTAAAAATATGATTTCTGTTCATAAGAATTTAAATGTTTTTATAAAGTTCTTTTCATATTTAGACAATTTAAATTTTAAATTTTGAGATATAATGCTGAGAAGTGAATCGACTTTGTTTAAAGTTAAGGTGAGTGGGGGGGGGGGGGGGGGCAAAAACAAAAACTTTTGATTAAGAACCAAAAAAAAATTCTTTCAAAACACTTATATTAAAAATCTTTGGTATGTATAAAAATAATGCTAAATATTTGTATATTAAAAACCTTTTTAGGTTTCCTGGAAACGCTCCAATATAAAATTTAAATGTTAATACTGTTTTCAAATAATTAGTAGTCAAGGAAATTCAAACGTATGAGAAAACTAATAAATTATTCAGAAGTTTAAAATGCATCCTCTGGAGGTTTTAATAGTATAAATGTCAAGAGTTTTTATGATTTACATTTAGGTTTTTTGTTCAGGTTTGTTAGATAATTAGCTGTATTTAATTCAATTTTATACACATTTTTATAAGTTGCTGCATTTAATTTTTTTTTAATTTTTAATTTATTTGTGCAACCTTCTACAAAAAAGAAATCACTCCTTTGATTTTATTTGTTTATAAAACCTCAATTTTTGTTATTTTTGGTATTATGGTGAAATATTTGTCTCTTCTTTATCAAATTTTAAAACATTTGATGTTTATTTAACCCTGAGTATTTAGTTTAATTGATTTTGGACATAAAAATACACTCATTTAAACTTTCAGAAACTTCTCAAAATTAAGTGCAAAATATTAAGATAAGTGCCTCTACATTTTGTTGGTAGTGGTTACAGAACATTAATAGACCATAATTTACTGGATAATATTTAGAGAAAATTCACAGTCTTATATTTTCAGGTTTTACTGAGTCTAGTTAATTCCAGATAAAAATAGCTTTTCTTAAAAAATGGCTTTTGAAAAATACTGTGAAATCACTTGGTTATGGCATGCAATTGTAAATTGCATCCTTGTAACATATAACTAAAAATCAGTGGGTATCCATCAGCTAGGTCTGGGAGGGGCACATTCCAAGTATGTGATTGAGGGGGGGGGGGAGCAATAAATCCCCCCCCCCCCACAAAAAAATAAAGTTTACAGGAAAATTTTGAAAATATGGCCTCTCAAAATAGCGCTTTTATGCATTTCTGAGGTGAAATTGAGTATGAGGTGAATGTAAAAAATATGTAATTGAAAAAAAAAACAAAAACAAAAAAAACCGGCGGTTTTTTTAGCCTAATATTTTTGTGTGTGGTCACTAAACCTAATGACGATGAGACAGTGGTTTAACTATACTAGTTGATGATATGATAAGATTCTCAGATGTCTATATAAAAAGGTTTTGCCACTACCAATTAGTTTTTTCATTGCGTAAAGTTATGTGTTGTTGTAAAGTTATATTCTGGATACATATGTCTTTAACTTCCATTTGTCTGTGGTTAATGTCAAGAGTATTAATGCCAATAGATTATCGGTATTAATTCATTTTTTTTTTCTTTTTTTTTTTTTACTGATACGCCTTTTCAAAATGTCTCTTAAATGTATCATTAGTTCGCTAGAATTCCATATTTTTCTTTTTAAATTGTACAATATTCTACCCCATGATGCCCTTGTTAGTATCTGATCAAATTGTAATTAGTGGTTTATTTAAAATGATATTCAATGCTTCAAATCATTGCATTGGCACATCTTTGGTCTAATGTTAAAACTACGTATTAAATATTCTCATTTTAAAATAATGTTCTGGTAATGTCATATTGATTCTGGTTAACTCATCTGGATGTGTTCCACACTTATTTTCTATATCGCATCTTTATCGCCTGAACATGCCTGAGAAAGGCTTGGGCCTGCCAAAGGGCTTATACTGCTATAAGCCTAACAAGTTAACAATAGCAGGGAGTTGGAATACAGATTGTTAACTGCTAAACAACTTTAATAGATAAACACAAGTATACATTAAAGATTCTGGAAATGTATGCCTGGAGGCAAGCACTTTAGGGACTACTGATACTGATACGCATTCATTAAGTCCTAACATTTATTAATTCTTATGAACATGTTGGAATTATTAATTTGTTTTAAAAGAATGTTTTAATATTTATATTTGTGGATCAACCCTTGAATTGAGAAACAATCTTCAACAATAATTTTATGTTAATGCACTTGTTTTAGTTATTACATTTTATTTAAATTTCAGAATCCTTTTATTTTTTTCTATTATAATTTTTATTATTATCATCAATATAATTATTATTAATTTACAAAAAGAAAATACATTTTATCTTTATTTTTATATACCAGGGATGCAATCCTGTAAGTTAAAACAAAAAAGCTTTAAAGTATCCCCTTATTATTTTCAGTAGTTTTGGTAAACCTAGTTGCCCTACGCTTACAAAAACCAAATTATTTTATTTAATTTTTTGCACTGGTTTTATTGAAATTTATAATTAAAAAAAGAAAATAATAAGACATATATATTTTTCAATCATAGCATAGCTCTTGAAGATTATTTTTATCATCATGTTTATTCTTCAAAGTGTGATTTGTTTTATTTATATATTTTTTTATCTACGAATAAGAAAAATAATTTGAATTATAAAATACAAATGTTGAAATTTTTTCCTGGCTTGTAGTTTTAACCTTCGCACTGTATAAAATAAGTGTTTTTTTTAATATATAAGAAAAAAACACAGGTAATTTTAATTAAAAGGTAGGTTTAAATATTACTTATATAAATATATATTTTAATGTGTTTAAACATTTGTTTGTTATTAGACATTTTACATTAATAATGTGTTTTTTTATTTTTAAAAAATGATTAATTTATTGAAAATTGGTGGTAGGAAATATAAATATCCTCATGTAGTTTGAAAATAAAAGTTTATACATTTTTGTAAAAAGTAATTATATCTTATTTTGTAATTTTTAAATTGTNTCTTTATTTCATTTTACAATGATTTATTTATTTTTTAATTTTATGTTTTTTATTTATTTTTTAAATTATATCCAGAGAATTGAATTGAGTTATATATATTTTTTTTAGTTTATATATTTAGTAATATAACAAAATCGTTGAAAGGAGCTGAAATTTTTTTTCAGGTAGGATGAAGTTCATTTCAGAAAAGTTCAATAATTGAAACGAAAACTCCCATTATAATTAAGTTGATCTCACAATAATCTCCTGATTGGCCATTTCACATTTTTAGAGAACTAAAAAATATTTTTTTTTTTTTACTATTGTTGATGAATTTAAAAGTTAGACATATGTGTAGGAGCATATCCCTCTTGATTGAATTTCACTTGATTTGAATTAAAAGTTGAACGAGTTCTAAGGAATTAAATCCTAATTATTCTTTATTTTATCATTTTTCCCGTGTCATTATCTCAGGAAAATTATCTTATTAGCCTTATAGGCTAATTAAGCATATTGCTTTTGGCAATTGATAAATATAAAATCTTTGGTTACGGTTCCAGAAATATTTTCTATTTTTAGAGTTAGAAAATAAAATATAAGACATTTTGACCTAGGGAGGGTATTGCAAATAAAATTTAATTTTCTTTTCTTTGTAAACTATTCTCCTCTTATTTTCAAACTAAAATCATGGATTGCAAAGGTGATTCCAATCAGACATAAGTGTTAATTTGAAGCTTTTATTCAAACTTATTTCAACCTTCAAGCTGATCAGATGTGAAGTGGATTGAATTCATATTATCTTTGTATACATTTTTTATTTAATATTTCAGAACAACTCAAAATCTAAGAAGGGTTACAGATTATAAGCAGGGTTATTCAGGAATCAAATCAATTTCGCCCTTGTCTACAATTTAGTTTCAAAAACTATAATAAAAATCTATAAAGAAGAGCAAAAGTACTCATTGCTTATAGAAATTAAATAATTGCTGGTATGCTGGAACTGACAGATGAATTTGATGATATTTTTAGAGCCTATTGGCAAACATCAGGGCTGAAAATAAGATTAAAGGCCCCCATACACGGTCAAACATTTTGCACAAAATGTTTGATTGTGTATGGGGGCCTTAAAAAACATTTGATGAGATACCCAAGAAAGGCAGGTATCACTGGAGACGTTTATTTTTTCTCTCTACTAATATCAACACCACTTGTGCAACTATTCTTCTCTAAAGTAATTTATGAAGACAAATTTAAATAAGGCATAATATTTTACTGAATAATTTAACAATTTAGTAAGAGTGAAAAGTTTTGAATGTATATTATGAGTTTTTTTTACATTCGAGATGTTTGATTGGATATAATTCTAACCCACTCCTGGTTCACCATTCACCAAGTACCTACTATTTCTGTATTTCTGGAGCATTTATTAAAATAGTAACATTATTAGAAGAGATTATAAATTTCTAACGCGACCACTAAGAGTTGTGAAGATGTTGAGAGTAGGCAATTATGTCATGGGATAAAGAACTCTTGTATTATGGAACTCATTGAAACAGCCTTAAAAAATACCTGCTGCATTCTTATTTCCTACCTTGTAATAGTTATTAAGTTTGTAAATATAAAAGTTTTATCTACAAATTCACGTAATTTAAACACCTTAAACTGATATTTAATTACTTGATATATTAAAATAACAATTTTTATACTAAATATATACGTTTTTAATTTAATTACGTTAAGTTTGCTTTTAATTTAAAGACTTTGTATGATAACCTAAAGTAACCTTCCTGAAAAATTAGTAAACAAAACAGCTACAAAAACATTCCTACAACATAATACTTAAAATTTACCTAAAAAAATACCTTTTAAGCTGGTATGATTGGTTTTTTTTTTTACTCCCAAGGGAGGGAAGTAAAGCTTCTCTCCCTGTTATTAGCAATGTAAAGTCCACTTACAGTGCAAGTCGTAGATAAAATAATATTGTGATCTAAACAACTGTTCCTCTTTTCAAATGTTATTATACACCTGTGAATATTTAAAGTTAATCCTATTTCTTTCAGTTACAGCATCATTGAACAGAAATCTATCATTTATATAATCAAGTAGTGACTACGGCGACAACTCATCTTGAAATGATTTGTTATAGCTAAGCTAAGGCAACCAATTTTATTCCAATATTATTATTATTTTATTATTTTATTTTATTTGTTGGTCTTCAAATAGATATAAAAACTTATCTAAATCAATTTACTTAATTTTACTTTTTTCTACATTAAATTAAGCCTTTTGCCATGGGCTTAACGGCTCGTGGCTAATGGAGAAATTGAATATTTATAGTGAAAGATTGAAATTACTGGCCAGGGTGACTCAATTAGCCAAAACCACTTGTATATTCTTGTGCCACTCAAAAGATAATAGTATCAAAAGTATCAAATAAAAATGACGGATCATTAATACTTAGTGAAATTTACTCAAGATGATAGATTATTTGGAAAATATTAGAAGATTGATGGTACTAGTACTAAGGTTCCTAGCTCTAATACTGGACGGGTAGGATGAACCACTTGTTAGAACCTAGCAATCAGGCCATACAGACAGTCACACATCATTCCTCTGTAGATTGTACTACTAAAGCGAGTATGATGTGATCTTTAGTGAGCCACATAATATATTAGAGCATCACGGTGAGGGATCGAACCCACGACCTTGTACCATCCTTGATTCATTGATGGCCGAGCAGACATGATAAGTAATTTAATCCTAGAAGATTGATAAGTCACTGAATCTATTTTTGATCAAAATGTTTTCTCATTATAAGAAACAGTGGGTACAAAAACCAAGGCCTACCTAATAGCTTTTTACTACTATTTGAGTAATAGGGTATTATTTGTTCTACTATCAATTTCCGTCCGTTGTTTTATCATATTTATGAGATCAATGGGCTCCACATCTGTAGACTTACAATTTTCCTGAATTTTGAATAGAGATTGGGTTCTCTCACCGACCAGGACAGCTTGATTAAGAAGCTAAAGCAGAAATGATAAACTAAATAGTTTTTCATTATATATAAAAGTGAATGCTATGTGAAGGAACTGATTAAATATAAAGCTGAAAAATAAATATTATAATACTAAGAGCAGACGAGGAAAAGGCACTTTCCTGTAGAAATAATGGAATAAAGTCACCTGGACAATTAAGCAATCAAAAATTCATATAATAAGCAAAGCCAGTAATACTTTTTTAAAAACAATTAATCTGAAACAACTTGTATGTAGATAATTACTTTGACTGATTTTTAACATTAATTTGTTTGTTGTTACGGGTTTTCATGTTTAAATTTAATGTTTAATTTTTTTTATCTAAATTTATTATAGAAATAATCCTACTAGGTCAGGATTTTTATCCATGATCTCTTGCCATTTTCTATTATCTTATATGGTTAAATTGTTGTTATGTACAATTATTTATTTTAAAAACTCCTTTTCTGGACTTGGGTTCCTAAAAATTGTACCTAAATCTATCAAGATTGAACTTTTGGGCTATCCCAGTATAGTAAGTTTGCTTTAAAGGAGTAGAATTACTGAAATAATTCATTCTTTACTGAACCATTTTGAAATATTTTTTGAAGATAAAAGCTTTCAAATGTAAACAATTTTCATAATTTTTAGTTTTCATTGAACTTTTGTAAATTCTATTTAACTTGCTAATTTTTAAGAAATATTATTTAGGATAAGTGTGTTATGAGCTCTATAATTAATTTAGTTTAGTGTATTATTTGATTTTCATTCTAATAAAATACATTTTATTTTATAATTTAAAAGTGATTTTCATATTTAAAGTAAAACTAATAACAAATGTTTGTAATGATAAATAATTTTTTAATCAAATTTGGTAATGAAATGTAAACAAAAATCTGAAACAACACATTACTATTATATCTATAGATTGTTCTAATAAAAGTAATTTTAAGTTTGTGTGTGTTGTTAGTTACTTGAGTTTTAATTTGTTCTTACTTTACAGGGCTGTTGTAGAGTACAAGTTCAAATCTTTAATATATAAAAGAACAAATCTGTGTACTAAGGATCTCACCAAAACCGAATCTAAACCGTGCCATCGATATGCTCCTGTGTAGGGGACCGAATAAGAGAGAAGAATAATTAATCCATGATTGAGGGGGGTTGTTAAGGTTTTTGCTCTTTCTTTCAAGCACTATGGGTGCTTGGTTCCCAGTTCTTAAGAAATAAAACCGAGCAATTATTTTAATGTTAAAGTCACAAATCTTAGGCAACTATACATATTATGTGTTTATATTCAGAAAAAGAGTTGAAATGTGGTACATTTTACTCAAATAATTCTTACACCTTATGCGCACTTTTAATTAAAGGCAAAAGGAAATAATTTTTGTGCTTTGGTTTGTTGGCATTATAAATATTTAGAGAAGTCATCTGTTCTAGATTTTCTTAGGTAGAAGAAGTAGCTTATTATTTCTAGAAGTTTAATATGATGTGTACTATTCTAATTAGTCTAGCAGGTATGACCTCTAGATCAAACATGCATCAAAATACACAAAGTGTTGTCCATAATTGGTGTAGTCGAGTGGTTAGCACTTGTTAAACTTTTGACTCAAATTAAGGTCATTATCAAGTTACCTGATGATTGTTCAAAGCCCAGGGATGTGAGACATATTTTTTACTGATAACAATATCAAGTAGATGTGTGAAGTGACCAATTCCTTTCCGTTCTTTATTTAACAGTAAGAAGCTGGGTTTGCTCAATAGACCATTATAGGTTATATCATCAGGCTGAATTGTGTTCAACCGGTAGACGGAAAAAATGCCCACGGAAAAAAAGCCCAGGAAAAAATGCCCACGGAAAAAATACCCACGGAAAAAATGCCCATGGGAAGAAAAGTCCAAAATAATTAACTTTAATCGTTAATGGTAGTTTTTAATTATTATTATTTAATTTTTAACCCTAACAAATTTTGACCTATGTTTAAATGGGATAGCCATTAGGAGTATTGTATTCTATCTATTCAAACGTATATTATCTAGGTACCAAAACCTTTTAAGGATTAGAAGTCATTCATTGTCTAACGGTGCACAAAAACCCCCTGTCCTATAAGCTTCTGCAAGGACAGGGGGTTTACCAGTCCTTACTGGTTGGTACCCTTAGCAGGCTTGTTTTCTTGTTTTTTGACTTAATCCCAGACAAAGCTACCGCTGACGATTCGTAGAGTGCTGCCTTTATTATCGGATTAAAATAACCAAAATTTTAATACCATTTTAATTAATATATACAAATTTTAATTAATAATACCAAATGAATGCATAACAGTAGAGTTTGAACTGTACCGTTCAATATGTTCAAACAGTACTGTTTGAACATATTTACATTCTAATTGCCATGTTTTTTTATCTAAAATATATGATATATCAAAATGCTAATGTGTAATAATGAAACTAGCTGAAGTAAAATCTGTCGATGAGCGATGAAAGATGTTGTTTAAGAAATCATTTACTTTCTTACTGTGAATAAATATCTACATCAACTACTCAAAATAGGAACGAAAATGATTTTACATATTTATTTTTTGTAAACAAAGAGTCCGCCATACATTTATTATTTACAATACTAACATTACAAGTACAAAAAATAATTATTATGCCCTCCTCCTTCTCAAGTTGCTTCCTATACGCCGTAGAAACTCCTCTGTTCTCCCTAGAATGGCTATTATATTTGAAAATAGGTTAAAATTTGTTAGCGTTAAAAATTAAATAATCATAATTAAAAACTACCACTAACGATTAAAGTTAATTATTTTGGACTTTTCTTCCCGTGGGTATTTTNAATACATTGATAGGATGATTGCCCTGTTAACCTTAGGTTACAAAGAATTACATCCACAAATTTTAAGTATTGTTTTATCAAACTATTATGAATAACACTTAAATATTCATTGATGATTTTATATAATATTTAATGAACGTAGATAAATAGCATGCTTGTTGTTGAAAATACATATATATATATGATAATATAATATTTAAAAATAAATGATTAGTTATAAATTAGAATACCATTTATTGGTTTTAAACATAACATTTTTCTTTCTACATATAAATTTTAGTTGACAATTTGATTACATTATAAGTGACTTTTTTTTTTACCAAATCAGCTTATAGCTGTGGTGTTAGTGATAGAAAGTAAAACAAAAAAAAAAATATATATAATATGTTTGATATGTTTTTTTTGTTTTTTTTAATTTTTTCAGCTCCTTTTATTGTAAAACTGAATTATTAAAGTGAATTTAAATAATTTAGTTATCTACTTAATTTATTTGACTTTATTAATTTAATTTTTCTCCGTTTTACTCACCTGAATTCTAGATGGTATTTATAGATACAAATTATGATGATATGATAATAATATTATATGTTTAAGCAATTCTCTGGATCAACATAAATTAATATTATTTTTTTATTTATTGTTTAACTGTAATTATTACTCTATTGGTATTGCTTGCCATTTACATGTTTATTTTTCTTTATTGATTTATAATTTCATTTTATTTCCTTTTTATTTTTAGTTTACATGTATATCTTCTTATTTTTATTTTATTTTACTTTTGTTTTTATTTTTTTATTTTTTATTTGATGTTGAGGAAGTTATTTATAGTTTATTGGTTTCTTGGGTTGTGGGCTGGTTATATAGCGGGAGAGGTACCGGTTGCGCGTGGTAGCGTCTGATCGAGGCGAGAGCCCCATGACAGTGGACGCAGATGTAGAGCTAGACGTCGTAGATAGGAACAATAAGCCGCCCATCTGGGACCAACATGTTTACGGACCTAAACTCATCAAAGAAAATGTCATAGTTGGTACCGTTGTCACTTCTATAAAAGCAAGGTTGGTAACACTCCCTCAAAGCACCCTACCTCAAAAAACAAAGTTTTGTGAGGATTTTTTTTTTTCTTTTTATTTTCAGTTTGACACTTTTTTTACCCTCAATCCTTTTGATTTTTCTCCCATCCTTTCGGCATTATCTTTTATTTTGTTTTTGGTTTTTCTTTTCTGTTGAGAGAGGAAAGGTTTGTTGTGTTCTTTTGGGGGCGATGAAAACATGTCACCTCAGCTGAAAATCCTTCGGAGCGTGCCTTCTAGATAAGTCTTTGCTTTGATTTTATTTTGTTAAGGATAAATCACAGAACATTGTCGTGGAATCATCTCTTCATATTCCAACTTCTTCAATTGTTTTCCATAAAAATTAAATAGTTATTTTACTTAAATGTTAATTCTATTGCTATTCAAGTTTTTATTTCATTAACTTCTTTTATTGGTAACAATATTTTGCAATATTCTTCACTTTTTTTTACAATATATGTTGGTCTCCGCACTTATAAAAATTAGGAATGGGAGGGAAAAAAATATTGAGTTCAATTTACTTATTTAGAGTTGGGGGGGTTTTTAAAATATTCATAGTTATTAAATCAAATATTATAGGTTATTTCAGGCTGTATTTTGAGGGAATTTGCTCTATGGGCATTCCTGATTAGGAGGGACATTTTTAGATTAGTTCAAGAGTAATTTAGTAAAAAGCCATGGCACACATTTCTCTCGGGACTTAATGTAGATCCCAAGAAAAGACAAACCAAAGATACAAAATCCAGCATCTATTTATCATCGATCTTATATTATGATTAAATTTGAAAAGCGTAAAGCAGACTATGGTTTATTATACTTGTGCAGCTGAGTTGCTTTTTAATAGCTATAAGAAAGTCGTCTTTAAAGAGAATATATTTTAGAAACATGACAATTGACATATGTCAAAACATTAAAAACAAACAAATAACAAGTCGTCCTTTATATCTTTCTCCTCCGACAGAAGGACTACTTTTGACAATGATCAGGTAGTTTTGTAAGCTATGAAAGTTCTTATCTTCTGGTCTTATGCATACCTGGTAGAACATTTTCTGAATGTCACCGACCACCGCATAGTCCCCTCATAGAAAATTAAGTAGAATTTTAGGTAGTGAATTTAGAAGGTCAGATCCTCTTAGCACTCCATCATTAAAGGATATGCTGTTTGATTTCGAGGCGGCATCGAAAAGAAGTCTAAGCTTCACGGGCTTGTTCGGATTTGTGTCCCTAAAATGAGAAAGGTAGTCAGTCCGTCCTGAGACAACCCTTACTTCTTTGTCATCAAGTTTCCTGGTGTTTCTTTTTGAGATGTTCATTGATTTTTTGATTCCTTGAAATGGCGGTCTCTTCTCATTTTGGCTTCAATACCTTTAAGTCTCTTAAGAGTTTGTTCATAGCTCTCCAGGTATTCAATCTCGTTGGACTTCCAAAGTAAACCCACTTCGTACCGAGGATCTACTTTGACGTCTCTCTTAAGATAGTCATTGCTGTGTCAGTTGGCGTCCCTGCTTGTTCCTTGGTTGTGGACCCAAAGTCATCGATTGTAAAGGAGGCGTTCAAAAGATCTTGCAAGCTATTGTCCTTAACTAAGCAAGTCATTGTGAAATCCGGATCAACTCTTTCTGTGAACTCCTTTGTCTTTCCATGAAGTGTCCATTCAAGCTTTGTCCACAATAAGGTTGGTGCATTCGATGGTCCTTCAATGATTTTACTTGGTAGGAGAAGCTCGCTGTAATTTTGTCCAATCAGTATTTTAGGCTTAATGTCGGCAACAGGAATGGGTATTTCTAACACTTTCAAATGCTCCCAACGCCTCTAACGTTACAGCATTGACTTCTTGCAAAGGCAGGTCAAGTCTTCTCATGGTGTGCACGTTGCCAAGAGTGTACACGTTGTCTTCGTATAACCCTCTAATATGCAGGCAGACTTTTCTCGATCGCTCTTCCTAATGCATAGTTGTCTCTTGCTTGTCCCCTTTAGTCGTAGAGTCCAGCAAATTAGTATCTTTGATATTTGGACAGGGTATACGAGTGGTATCAACGCGTGCGTCGTTGTCTGTCGGGTCTGCATATAACCATCTAGTCACTCTATCCAAGGTATCCTCTGATAAATCACTTGCGTGTTGGGAACATTCACTTGCGCGACTAGAACCTGCTAAGGATGCAACCATTAGAGCTCCCTTCGCTTCAATTATTTTTTTTGCCGTTCTAATTCTCTTAGTTCAGGTGCTCTTTCCAGCTGAGCAATCTCCTCGAGTTTTTTTTTAATTCAATATCAAGTCTAAGTTTAGTAGACGATTTGTTTGATTTCACTGTCTTATTTGAGACCCCGTCCCTAGTTTTATTAATAATGCAAGGGATGGACTTACTGTCTAGTTGCTTTTGGTCGTCTAAAACAGATTCAGCTTTACTTTTTGACGTAATTTCAGGCGTATATCATTCGGGAAGGACACCAACATTTTTCCTCTCACTTCGGTGCAAAGATTTGGACAGGTTTCGGTACCACTATTGTAAGAAAGTCGTCTTTAAAGATCAATATAATTACTCGATATATTTTAGAAACATGACAATTGACATACGTCAAAACAAACAGGAAAAAAAAAAATAAATAAAAAAAAATAACTAGTCGTCCTTTACAATAGCTTTTTATTGAACTTAATTACTCCACTTTACAAAATAATGTGTTATACTTAGGTAAACATTTTATATTGACATACTAGTTTATTGTTAAACAATATTATCCTTCTTGTTTTATTCATTGTGTAATGGCAAATTTAAGAAGTATTTTTCTGCATTCGTTGATTCTACTTCATATTATGAAATATTTCTGTTGAGTCCATTGATGTATCTTCTTACTCTTTCTGTTCTCCCTACAGAATGTATGCAATTTTTTTTATTATGAATATTAGTTTTTAATATGTCTTTTATCCTATGAGCCAAAAAGCCATTTTACCAACTAGACATTTTTATATTAGGCTAGTTGATTTGAGTTCTACTTTCATGTAGGTATTTCATATAACTTGAATTTACTAGTATAAAGTGGTTGTTAGTTCTTTTTTTAATGGCATTTTTCTAGTTAGATTACAGCGAGCCTCATAATATTGAATGCACAGCATTTTCCCATTGTTTTTATTTTTTCCCTTGTGGGAATAAGTTCAATAGATCTGGATTAGTAAATACAATAGTCTATTCAACAAAAATATTAAACAAATTTTGTACAGAAAGCAATTTGTTTAGTGGTATCAGCACATTGAAAAATACCAGGCCTGAATCATGTCAGAAAATGACAGGTTTCTTATCAGGTCAAATTAAGTAAGCATCCACAGCTACTAGAACTTTCCCACATATCAACCTACAGGTGAGGATAAAGAAAGTCCTGCACATTTGATTAGCCAGTGCCATGGGCTGCTAAATCATAGATGTCTCATATTCTGACAGAACTAACTCATCCATTCGTTAAGAATACCTATTAACAGGTGGCGAAATTATATTAAGGAATAAAACTATTAGAGGAGTAGAAGATGAAAACATTTAAATAGGGAAACATTTTCTACAATCCAGTTTTACTCAAAGGATCCAACCCCATTGTGGTCTATGTTTCTGGAACTAGTTTCCTACAGACTATCTTTCCCATATAATCTCGGTCCCATATCACAGAAAACATAAATACATTTTTATTTATATAGACGGATATACGTGTCCATCTGCTAGCTGGAAACCTACCTTTAAGAACCCTTCTATAGAACCTAAGTGAAGTAGGAGTCCCGCCCGACACAACTGTCCACTCCATTCATCCTTTTAAACTATAAACTCATCATGATTAACTATTAATTTGAATGATAGACCACACGATGCCTAGTTAATATTATTTAAAGTGTGCTCAACTGGTTGTTTACTTTTTGTTTTTAAATATTTAATCAATAATTGGATTTCCCCTAGAAAAATAGCTTATATCATTAGATTCGTATTTAAACTGATGCACTTTAGAATTTTTTAATCAAAATAGTTGGAGTTGGAACCAGTTTTGAGATTTTTTTTGTCACTTTTTTTCAGTTTTTGGAGGCTAAATTTCATTACTCGATTTTGCTCGGGGTAAATTTTTCTGAACTGTATGCCAAATTTTCTTCAAAATCACCCTTCAGTTTAGGCTCCACCTTGTCTGCACAGACTACAGAAATTTTATAAAACCCACTTTTTTGAACTCTGGGGACCTCAAAACATGTAAATCCATCAAAATCAAAAATTTGCGTCATCACAAGACTATTTATTTATATGAGAAAGTAAAAACGGGATTGGCTGTAAGTTATTTTATACATTTATTTGTATACTAATAATTTTTAATTTTGTTTATTTTTAATTTATGCATAGGTTATGCTTTAATTTTTTTTAGTTATTACCCATATAAATAAGAATAATTATAACATTACACTTACAGCCCCATACTTACTTATAGCTCCAGAACTATTTCCTAATATTAGTTTGTTTTTTTTATTTGTGGAGACTGCGTATTTACTCACATTTAAATAATTCAATTTTAATTTTAGTATGGTTTGTAACTTATCTAAAAACTCTTGCTATTTTTATTATAATGTCATTAAATTTCAATCAATATAACATAATATTATTACCATTATGTTATGATAATATTAATGTTTAATTATTTACTACCACCAATATTTATTTATATTTAATTTTTTAAGAATCCTTTGTGTAGGTAAGACCAATATCTCAGATTAAATTTCTTGTAGTACTTAAATGTGATTATTATTTTTTTTTTTTAAATCTTCTTCATTTAAAGAAAAATGTTGGAGAAGTATAGGTAAGTTTATTTAAAATTAATAAGTAGCAAACTAAACTAAAATATGGTTATGACTTATTTTTCAATATTTGAAATTAATATAAATAAAAAAATATTGATCAATTTATTTTTCCAAATAAATGTTATTTTTATATTAACTTTTTTTTTTTATTTATTACCAAGATTTGTTAAAATTAAATTTTTGTTTTAAATAGTTTTAAAATCTTGATATGGCAACAGAAACTTATTTGCATTTTATTAAAAAGTAAAAGAAAAATGGAAAGCAATGTTAGTAGTTTGGATATGAACGAATGAACGGAGTTGTTAGGGGATCATAATTATAATTTGAAACCTGTATGAAATGGATTCAGCGGGAGACGTACAAGTTGGAGGCGATGGCAAGGGACAAAGGTTACCCACCTCTCTCCAGATCTGTGGAGGTTCAGATAGACGTCGTAGATCGGGCAAACAACCCGCCAGTATGGGATCACGTCGTCTACGGACCCATAGAAATCAAAGAGAACACTAACGTCGGAGCAAAAGTTGTTTCAGTCAAAGCCAGGTTAGAAAAAAAAAAAAAATGTTTAGAAACATTAAAAAAAGGAAAAGACACCAAGAAACAAAAAAATACTTTTTGTCTTTTTCTCTTTCAGCACGGCACAGTTCTGTGGTAACATTGGTTTTTTGCACGATTCCTTTTTTTTTTTTTAA
>KZ651551.1:198202-212633 GCA_001010745.2 Gerris buenoi
AATAATAATAATAATAATAATAACCATTTATTGCATATTTTTATAACAATTAGCTTTCATAATTATCACATTCTACATTCATTCTTTAGCAAATCGGCACAAGCCGTGGTTCCCCTTAGGGGTTGGAGTTGGTCGAAGCCACTTTTTACTTTTTCTATTACTCAAAATATAATCAATTTATAATTTACCAAATACAATTAATTAATAGATTAATTAATAAAATTAGACAATTAATAAATAATTTACCAAATCTTTCAATGCCATAACACTAATTACTAAATTTTTGAAAGAATTTACATTAATAAATTAGTAAATAAATAATTAGTTGATAAATAATTAGTTAATAATAATTAGTTAATAAATAATTTAAGAAGTTAATAAATTAGTTAATAATATATAGTAACTAAGAACCGCACATAGAACTGCATATAGTAATTAAGAAAAATTGACATAATACAAATTTAACTCTCATGGTCACATTTAATTAAAACTTTAATCTAGTTTTAGTGTCTTAGCGAGGTACGAGATAGTTTTTTCTATGATAGTCTACCATCCTTCCTGTAACCAAATTTTCTTTTTGTTAAGGAAATCCTTCTCTTATATTTTACTTCTTCTTATAATGTTTCTCTACCTACTCTATCTAAGAAATCTTAAATTTTTTAGTAACACTAGAATTTATAGTCTAATCCAAGCAACATTGTTATCATTTATTTTTATTTTATTTTTCCTTTTCCGTCTAATTTAGCGACATTTCCACTTTTTTATTTCTGTTTCATTGTAAAGTAGTTGACACTTAAACAGTCCCTAAAAATTCCCTTCTCTTTATAAGATTAATTCCCCTCTCCTCTCTCGAGTGTAAAAAATGACTCTGAAGATAGCTTACCACTGGACTAGTCTGGGGATTATTTCGAATCAGATTAAGGGAGAGGTGAGAGTACGCGGTGAGTAAAGTGAATTAAATATAAAATAAATTACCTTTACTAGGGGGTTATAAGGCTTGGCTTGGCGTCCTAGAGGTTACTTAAGTAATTAAGGGTCCAGGAGGATTTTGGATGTCTTTCATTAGTTACTCCTTTATTTTAAAGCAGCTCCTTGGTTATTCTAAGGTGCTTGAGGGATTTCAAGGTTTTCAGGTAATTTGACAAGTAAAAATTGTCTGTGAGGCCCTACCTTAAGAAAACTTTAATGACTTAAATCAGTTTGTCCTGTGAAAATAAATCAGATGGGGTATTCTAATAAGGAAAGAGTGTTAACAGAATACATTAATCCTCAGCCTTTTTGTTGTTCCATTGTTTGTATAATTTCTCCTTTTTGGCTTTATTATATCAACCATATTTAGTTCTAATCCTCATGATAAATCTAAAAGAGAATTTTAGAGATTACTGTTTTGTAGTTAAATATACAACATAGTGGAGTGAACACATGTATTCTTACCTAGTTTATTAAAATGCTTTGAATTGTAAAGGAATTTAATTAAAAAGTAAATTATTAGAAACATTTATAACTGGATTTAATATTGATTAATTATGCTTAGGCAACACTTCTGTAATCATTAGGAAGGTCTAAAGAATCTTACTATTCTATCATTTTTATTTAATATTTCTTCTACACTTTAATTCAATTAGATTTCACTTTAGTGTGCCTTTATTAACCCTAAAATACTAACCATTTGTAAAAATTACGACAATCGCCATTTAAAAGTGAGCTATCTTGGTTCTGTAAACATAGACTCCCCACTCTTCACCAGTGCTTTATCTACATACTCTTTATGTCTACAAGGTTGCTTTAGTTGCCACCCAAAAAGTCTTAGTGTTATCTTTATTAGGCCGTTTTTACTTTGAGCTACAACCTATTGCTCTGTTTGTGACGTCCCCATTTGTGGAGAAAATTCTAAAAAAAAATTGTTTCAATTTATTAAATAATATCTCTTTCAATAGTATATTGTATAAAAATAATAATATCAATTTTAAATGGGGAAAATAAACTGCACAGCGGGCATCAAAGTCCATTCAGATTAACACACCTTTTATGCTAGCCACCAACTACCGGTATGAGATAAAAACATAAATATAATAAAATTAAAAATAATACGCAATTTTTTACTTAAGACTAAACAAAAAGTTTAATACAAATCATATATTATGTACTATTGAAGCTATAGTTGTATCACGTACTATGCACCCTATCACGTACTCTATTGATTATTATTGTCTAATTTGTTCCATTGTTTCTCACATTTTGCTTCCGAAGGTAACAGAAGCTATGTGATCATTCCGAAGAACGAAAAAATTTCAGGTCTCCGATTTCAAAAATNTTCAATAGTATATTGTATAAAAATAATAATATCAATTTTAAATTAATAAATCTAACAATACTCGAATGTTGTTTTAAAATTCTTACATTTAGTTGACACTCAAACTATACTAGTTGATTTTTTATTATTAATAATTATTATGTGATACTATTTTTTATGGCATAATGCTTTACTATCATTCATTAATAAGAAAAGAAAAAAAATTAAAACATAAGACAATTAAAAAGTACATAATAACAAAACGTTCTAATACAATCCTCGTAAAAATTATGAAGGTTAGTGTTAAGCGCCAACCGCCAACAAAGTATGGTTAGTATTCTAGGGTTAAAGGCAATTCGTTCTTTGAAAAAGTTTTTTCTTTTAAAATTTGAACAACCACAGTAAATAGTCATCACAAACTTATCACCTCTATGATGCAGTCATAATGAAGAGCATGTCTTCATATCTCTATGAATTGAACTCAGATTATTGTTACTGTGTGGGCTTTGATTTCAAAAAGAGCATCTTTAAGACTTTAAGAGCAACAAGTTTAAAAAAGTCATTGAGTTAGGATAAGTTTTTGGTTTTTTGTTGCTTTGTTTGTTAAAACACTCCTTACATTTTATTAAGGATGATTAATAAAGAAGTGGCTTTGTCAAGGAATATATGCCTTTGAAGAATACAGCCTCTTATAAGGGATATTAAGATAGAAGGAGAATACTTATGACTCAAGTGGTTGCCTAGCTATCCACTTGAGCTTTACTACCTCCCTAAAGGCAAAACTGTAAATTCTTATGATTAGATTATCAAATAATCTCTTGAGAGTTTTAAAAGAGGGAGGTCAGAATAGAAGAGAAACTAACTTGTTAAGTACTTTGTTTTGGCAATAGTCTTGCCTCTTAAATAGTACGACCCTTTTAATATCATTTGAGTTTGGTCGGATGAGTAAAACTTATTCAAAATTATAATGTTAAGCCACATTCTTCTCTCTTTTCAATCCACTATATTTCTAGTGACATATTAATTATGTAAATGCTTGGGGTAGTCTCTCTCTCTACTCTTATATTTACGACCCTTTTAATATAATCTAGGATCGGATTAGTCCACAAAATCTGTTTAATAAAAATTAAAGAAATCTATGTTTCATTTTGGACATTGGTAGAACAGAAAAAGCTATAATGTATATTGAATTTGAGTGTGGGTTACCTTTATATGGATGGCCTTAGTAAGAACCTTTTATAAATGTCTATTGAATGTGGTGTTTTAATGTGCTGCTTTCACCATTAGATTACAAACAGACTCTAGCTCTAGACTCTCTATAGTAACATTGATGTTTCCTAGGCAAACAAAATAATTATTTAATAATGTAACTTAAGAAAAAGTTACACTAATGTTCCCAGTACTTGAGAAAAAGTTACATTAATAAATTTGTATAAAATATGGTCCAAACCATATTTGACGCCGCAATAATGATGGTTTTATAAAAGCTAAAAGTATAAAAATTAAAATATTATTTTCAAGAAAAGATAAATTATTTCTTCAATTTTTTTTAATTTGAATTACTTTTTTCAATGTGATTAGAAATATTTAAACTGTAATTATTTATTGAAAAAGTATGAAAATATACTTGCTCTAATAAATTTCTCTTTAGTTAGTCATTAGGGTAAGTATTATTTATAAGTTTACTAGTCGCCATAATAGTAAGTAATTTCTACTGGTTGTTTTTTTTTTTAAATATTGTCTCTTAGAAACTTTTATATTTCTCTTAAAAATTAAGTTGTATTGTCTTGTAAAGCCTCACGTTTTTGGTAGTCTTCATACTACGGAAAGTTTAAATATCAATTTAAATCAAATTATAATCATTATTAATAATGGGAGGCAGACATTATTAATAATGATTATAATTTGATTTAAATTAATAAATAAATAAAATAAATAATAATAATAAAAATTGGCACACAGTTTAATTTCAGAAAAAGAATCGATTTATTACTAAACAAATAATTACGATTAGTAGATCTTTAGTTAGATTTTAAGAGTGTGAGAGCTTTGTAGGTTACGACAACACTGGTATACCTGCACATGCTCATATTTCACTAAATTTTCAGTTTACATTTCAACTTTAATGTAATTTAGTTCTTTCATAAATTACCGTCTTAAAATTAAAATAAAGTGTATCATTATCTTTTTAATACTGTAGATTTCGTTGTTCGTGAGATTTTGATAAAATTAGTTTAAAGTTTTCGCTTTAATATCGTGATTTTGTTTCATTAACTTCATTTGCTTTTCGATGAATCATGTTATTGCGATCTTTACTTAGTTCTTGAATTGACATGGCGAAAAGTAGCATCATATCTTTATGATTGTGACTTATTTGGTTTGAACTGACTCCGGAATCTACTTTAGACTTCTTTGTTCGTGAAATATTGATAAAATTAGTTTAAAGTTTTCGCTATAATATGTATCATGATTTTGTTTCGTTATCTTCATTTGATTTTCAATGAATCATGTTATTGTGATTTGTACTTGTATTAAAATGGCAAAAAATAGCATCATATCTTTATGATTGTGACTTGTTCGCCAGATTTGACTCCGAAATCGGTTTATAATCCAGCCGAGTGTTGCTTTGAACTATGAATTCGCTTTTTAATTAGTGATTCCTGTCTTCTCGTCGAATTTTTAAATTCATCTGTTTCGAACAGGTAAATGCTTTTTTCACAATACATGCTACTTTTAACATGGACACTTACACAAATGTACATATTATATATATTATACAGGGTGGTCCAAAAGTCTCCCTCCCCCCCTCTTAACTTTTGAACGGTTTGAGATAAATTAATGAAACTTGGGGGATCTCTATCATTCAAAGGGAAGTTTGTTTTCATGCTATCACCCACTAGGGGCAACCAGCCACTTTGCCCCCAGGCCACCTAACTTCAAAATTTCAAATTGGAGTGTATATTTTTGATAGCATATTTGGATCTACGATACGGTGAAAAATAATAAACTTTTACTTGTAACTTTTTTTCTATTTCTAATATTTTGGCCCCTATAGAGGGGCAAAGATAGCAAAATAACCCTTCCAATAATACGTTGTAAAATCTAAACGGTTAGAGATAGATTAATGAAACTTAGGGGATCTCTACCATTTAAAGGGAAGTTTGTTTTCATGCAATCGACCACCAGGGGCAACCATCCATTTTGCCCCTAGGCCACCTCACTTCAAAATTTTGACATGAAGTGTATATTTTTGATAGCTGATTTAGATTCCACGGCAAAAAATAAAAATATTTTACTTGAAACTTTTTTCTATCTCCAATATTTTGCCCCCTATAGCGGGGCAAAAGAATAAAAATGGTAGATTTCAGCGTCTGGGGGCAAAATGGTGGTTGCCCCTAGTACGCGAGTGGTTGAATACACACTTCCCTTTACATGGTACAGATCCCCCAAGTTTCATTACTTTATTTCTAACCGTTTAGATTTTATAACGACTTAAGTGTTATTTTTTACAATTTCGGAAGGGTTATTTTGCTATCTTTGCCCCCCCGTGTAGGGGGCAAAATAGTTTCAAAATAGTTTCAAGTTTCGAAACTTTTCAAGTTTCGAAAAGTTTATTATTTTTTACCGTAGAATCCAAATATGGTATCAAAAATATAAATTCCAATTTGAAATTATGAAGTTAGGTGGCCTGGGGGCAAAGTGGCTGGTTGCCCCTAGTGGGTGATAGCATGAAAACAAACTTCCCTTTGCATGGTAGAGATCCCCCAAGTTTCATTAATTTATCTCCAACCATTCAAAAGTTAAGAGGGGGGGGGAGACTTTTGGACCACCCTTTATATTATGGCTGATTTTAACTTATTATTAGTCCCTCGCAAAAACCCGGAGTCTTTTTTGTTATTCCTCTCCACTCCAACCGGGCGCTTTATCGCATATGAAGGGTGCAATCCTGTTACTTTTATGGGATATTCAGACTTCCCACAACTGTCTAGTGCACAACGCTAAAAAAAACCACGCGTTAGGTTGATCACCTTATTATTTATTGATATGTATTGTATAAACACTTTTTTCGTCCTTTGTCCAAAACAATGTTATGAAGATATTGTAGTTCATCTCATTAGTTCTCATTAGTTCTTCATTAGTTCTCTCATTACTACATTAGTCAAGTACCTATTAGAGTATTTAGACACTACTTTGCTACTGCCCAATACAAAAATATGTCCTTGTTTGATCTTGTCCATGTGGTCGACTCGAATAGAGGTGGGAGTTCAATATTATTTCAACCCATATTTTATCAATATTATATTGTTTTGGACAAAGATCGAAAAAAGTGTTCTGTGAACATATCTGAAGGAAGAACTGTTCAATCGCTTTCAACAAATATTTAGATTCATTTTTTTAAACATATAAACATATACTATTAAAATATTTTATTAATCATCAAGAAGACAATTACTTATCAATTTCACCTTACCATGCCTAAACCTTTATAACATAATAATTATCACCACTTCTTTTAAACGCTAAAATAAAATCTTCGAGTGTATACATAGTATAATAATTTCTAAGTTATTTATATCTGCCAATAGGGATTGCATGCAATTTTATTTCTAAGGGGAACATAGGGAAAGTAATAAAAAAGTGGAATTTATCCCAGACCGATCTTCTTAGAAAGTTAGGAAGTTAATTATTGAGAAAGGGCTCCTATTTTAGATGTAAACATATAATATATTAATCAAAGATAATTCATATTTTAATTCAGGAATGTGAAAAGACACCGGGGAGGGGGGGGGGGACACAGAAGGAAAATACCGCTGCTTTTCCACAAAAGTTAACATTTAAGTTTTTTTTATCAGCAGTTGGCATTTGCAAATTATATTGTGAAAGGGGAGGGGGTATTGAAATAAGAGATAAGAGGAGGGATAGAATCTAGATATTCTCGATTAGGAAAATAATTTTTCCTACTAGCGGCAGCAAAATTACGCATTATTGAACTGTTTTTTGGCATGAAAATGTAATTTCTCTGAGGTGTCAAGAAAAATTTGCAATACGCAGCAAAATGCGATTTTGCTGCCTAGGCGGCAAAATCGTGTTTTGCTGAGGATTTTTCCAGGCTAAGCCACGCCCACATTCCCCGCTTCAAAAAAATAAACAAACAACCTATTGTTTTATTCAATCTTTAACCTAAATTATTTGAACAATTTATCTTAAAAATATTACAAATTTATAAAAAGAAGGTATATAAATACATATAAAAGATTATATTTATAAAATAGAATGAAGTAAAAGTATAAATAATAACATAGGAAAAATTTTTCTGGCGCTAGTAGGAAAAATATTGTATGCAACAAGGCAGCAAAGGAAACATTTCTGCCTCATTTATATATATATTGCCTGCCTCGGCTTCGCCTCGGCAGTCAATCTAATAAATTACCTGCCTCGGCTTCGCCTCGGCTGTTAATTTCCATAGCCTGACCTCGCCTTCGGCTCGGAGGCTAACTTAATCATTCGTCAGATAAAATTCCATTTTGCTGCCTAGTTACATAAATAACTATAAAAGTTTCTAGATGGTTGGTTTATAAACCCATCAAATTACAAATAACACACTCCGTAGCGAAGCAAGGGTATCCAGCTAGTAATAAATAAATTGTATTTTTGAAAAAATAAAGGAATTAATCTTAAATAAAGTAAATTGTAAATCTTTAAGTATGAAATACAATAAACTCTTCTTTTTGTTACATTTATTTGAGAGGAATATTTTTTAAGAAACATTAATTCATGTTGGTTCTGACTATTTTAATCTTCTTAGGTTGAGGATATTTTCTTCCTGTTAGTCATCAGAAATATCTGTTTTTCCTCCTTTAGGGTTCTCTAGTTTTTTCTTGTAAAGCGACGTCCTAAGGATATAAAGTTTGCTCTCTTATTGAAATGTACTTGAGAGTGGGAAAGAAGTATGGAGGTGTTTACATTCTCGACGGGAAAACTCCTAGAAGAGATAATTTCCGCTAAGTAATTAAAACTCGATGGAAACCGGCAAGCTTTTTGGAGATGTCGAAGAAGGGTTGCTTCTCTGTTCCAAAATGATTTTCGTATGCCAAAACCTTTAGAAGAAAAACTTTTTAGGGGTAGATTTTGGCGCTCTTGGAGTTAAAATTGTACCATTTACTTCTCATTTCTTACAGAAAGATATTTTCAAGGAAATACGATTTATACATTTCCTTTTTTTCTTCTCTCTTCTTTTATGGATTCGAGATTTTCTTTACTTCTTACAATGATTTGGCCTTTTTCCATTTGACCCCTCTTTATTGATATACACATTGGACGAAATATTTTTTTAGATCTTATTCTTATTGGCCTCACGAAAAATTGTGAATATTGAATCATATATATATATGACTCAATTTAATTTTTCCGGAATACTTATTTTTCTCTACCAAAAGGGTATTTTGTATTTGATAAGGGTCTATATTTAAGTCATTGCATTGTAAAAATAAGATTGATTCTCATTATGAAACCACCGATTTTCGATTTTTTTATCTTTATTTTGAATATCTCAATTTTTAAGGTCATGGAATGGAAATTTCTGGAATCCATTACTGATTCATCCTCTGCAAGTTTATGGTACTATACGCATTTCTTATTTTTATCCCACGCTTTATATACATTTTTGTGTATTTTCTTCTACCTATTACCACTTCCTTAATCCCTTATACCAGGGGATAAAGTGACTGTAACAACGTCTGTTTTTTTTGTTTTTTTTTTTTAAACTAGGATATGATATTTAGGAAATTTGTTCCCTCATTTTATTATGAAGAAGTAAACCAGTTCAGATACAAGTCAATAGTACTATAAAAAAATACAATAAGGATAATAAATAAATATGGTGTATATCACCTAGTTGCCTGACGCTCTCATAAAACAATAAATAAATATACTAAAGATCGGTTTTCTCTAAGAAAATTAATCTTTTAATTAGATTTTTAGTGAAGTAATCTATATATATAAAACTAAGAGTGACAGTGACTGACTCATCAAAAATTCTCCTACTTCCCATTGACCTAGAGATTTGAAATTTGGTACATAGATAGAGTGTACCATAAATAGAAAAGTGCGGCCATTTTGATTTTGATATGTGTCCGCCATATTGAATTATAGCCGCCATCTTGGATTTTTTCATCAGTAATTCACCTACTTCCCATTGACCTAGAGATTTGAAATTTGGTACATAGGTAGAGTGTACCATAAATAGAAAAGTGCGGGTGTTTTGATTTCGATATATAGCCGCCATATTGAATTATAGCCGCCATCTTGGATTTTCAAAACACATGTATATTTTTATGTGCCGTATATCGTTTTAAAGGCCTTGATTAATACTTTAATGTTGTGGTGTTTTTTTATTTTTAAAAAATTTTGTACGGGTACATTTGTACCGATTTGTACTTTTGGTTCAGGTTAAGAAGGTGAAATAATTTTTTTTAATTTTATTTTTAAATTTATTAGAATTCATTAGCCTAAATAATGGGCTTATACATGGTTTGTTTTTTAAATATATTTTTGGTACCTATTGGTACACGGGTACAAATGTGCTTTTTAACACAACACCTACTTTCATGTATATCGTTGAAAAACTCTTGAATAGGCCTTTCAACGTAGTTATGTAGTGTTTTGTGATATTTTTACTTTTTAGGGGGGTAAAATTGAAAAAAGTCCTTATATAGCTGTTTTTTGACAATGGATCCTTAGGTTTTGGTTGAAATTTAAAACATTGTTATTATTTTTTACTCTCCTTTTCGAGACGTTTACGAATATACCTCATTTATTTTGTTATCATCATTTTGACTTTTTCGGGTAAAAAAAATCACAGGGGTATGTATTAAGTATGGTTTGACGATTTTTTGGGAAAAAATAAAGTTTGTCTGATCTTTATAAAATTAGTCATGCTTAAAAATAATAAAAATACAAGACGAAAGTACTCTTGGAACTTTCTCTCCACGACTTTTAGTTTTCGAGAAAATGCCACTCAAAGTTCATATTTGGCAATTTTTGGACTTTTTGATTGACCATTTTTCGGGCTTTAAAAGTGATAAATGAAAAAAGAATGGCATATTCGTAATCTACTCGACGGGGGCTTTAAAACGACGTATAGTTTGTATGGGGTTGTCGACAACTTTTTTTGCCCAAATTTTCCGGTTCGAAATCTGGGCCCAAAAATAGGGAAATTAATAAAAAATTAAAAATATGAGAAATATTGATTCGATTTGATTTAAAATTTGTATGCATGCCTTATTTAATATTAGGAACTCGGAAAAAATTAATAATTGAACATATTTGTACGCATGTGTACTTTTGGTACAAACGGTACCTAATGTGTTATTTTAACTTGAGATTTTATGTTGTGAGAAACAATGTGTTATTAGTAATGATTTTATTAAGTAAGCTTTATATAGCCATTCAGTGAATTTAATTTGTTTTAATATAATGTTGGTACCTATACGAGGTACAGGGGTACAATGATCGAAATGCTCGAAATATATCATATTATATATCATTTTACAGGGCTTGAAAAGTACTTTCATTGTTGTTATGTACACGTTTTTAAAATTTTACTTTTTAAGGGGTGTAAAGCAACAACCAAATATTAGTACCCGGCCACTAGACGGACGCAGGCTGACCGTAGGTCAGCCGAGACCGGCTAGTTAGAGCATATTTTAATAAATAGTGGCTATGGGTATGCGCACAGATGATTTACCATTAATGAAATGAATAGGAAAAATATATACAGTTATATACAGTTCTGCCTGAAGTTGCCTCAAAGGAGGTGAAATATTGCAAAAATTGACTGAAATGAAGTTACTAATACCCTACAGACCTTCATAAGATTAAACATAACATGGAATAATAACTAATATACTACGAATAGACAATAATACTGATACGTTACTTATATATATAAGGTATTGTATTTATTTTTACTGGTCTTCCATTACTTTGCTTTGTAAGTTTCATCGCACACCTATTACCCTTATTTTGAACCACTTCCCGTCTTTCAATCTTCCCCAAATTTTGCACATGGAAACAATTTAGGTGAAGAATACAGAAAAAAAAGTTGAAAATTATACCAGTTTTTTAAAATGGTATTTTTATATTAATTGTTTTACCGCATACTATGTAATTACGATATTCTATGCGTGACAACTTAATACCTCTTATGCATTAAAAATGTTTAACTCTAATTGCTTCAATCGGTCGTAATAAATCCCTTACTTAATGAAATTTGGAGGTATGTACTACATACGTAATTGGTTTTATTGATTTAAAAATACTTGACGTTTTAAAATTGGAATGATGATTTTATTCTGTTTAAAAGGTATAGTAGCTGTGAGCATTTTCGAGTCTTCTTTTTATATGTGAAGGAAAAAGAACAGCTAGGTTTTGATCAATCTCTTTAATTGGGCTCGAATGTGTAGAGAAATGGGTGAAATACTCAGGTCAAACCTGTCCGTAACAAAAATGAAACGTATACGAGTTAACATTTCAGCATGGAATCTGGCAGATTGACTGTTCCCTCTTTTTAAGACCTTTTTTGTTTTAAAAATTCTGCACTTGATTCACTAAAAATAAAATTCCCACTACATTCCAAAAAGCTGAATCGCTCAAAGGATTTTGAGACCATCTTGATGTCTCAACGCGGAGCTGGGAACAATAATTAATATAAAAATACCATTTTTTAAAACTGGTCTTATTTTAACTTTTTTTCTGTATCTGTATTCTTAACCTAAATTGTTTTCATTAGCAAAATTTGGGGAAGATTGAAAGACGGAAAATGGTTCAAAATGGGGGTAATAGGTGTGCGATGAAACTTAAAGAGCAAAGAAATTTAAGACCAGTAAAAAAAAAATGCTGAACGTTACGTCTTTAGTATGTATACTTATCTTTATTTAAATAAAAATACACACCTGTATGGAAATTACAAAACAAAAAGTTATAATAATAAATAAATCTTTATAAAAATTAAGAGCTTTCAGATAGCAACATAATATTCTGATTGCAAAAAAAAGTAATTGAAATATAAAGGGCTAAGGTGGTTTATTGAAGCGAGCGCTAGCGAGCATCTTACATTCAACGAAATATGCTCCGTGTCTGTCTGTCTGTGGTCTGTGTGTCTGAAACGTACGACGATAACTTAAGTAAAAATTGTCCGATTTTGTTGAAATTTGGTATACATGTTCCTTTTACTAATACTCAGGACGAGTTCGTTGGACAGCGTGATCCGTCCAAGAGTTCACGCGCAATGCTTGCGTAAACGTGAGCTTCTAATTTAAAATTGGAATTATAGGACGGAAAAAAATTCTATCATCACCTATTCGATGAGACAAACATTTTTTTTAAATAACATTTTTTAGTAAATCCAACAACGACACCGCTATGAATTAATAAAGATCGCTAAAACTATTAAAGCGGACCTAAACGTTTAAAATAGAGAAAACAACCTTTTTACCGATATCTTACGTTCTAACCTAACGATTTTAATAAAACTTCATATACATCGTCTAAAGTACGATTGAAACAAGTATGTAAAATTTCAACTTGATACAAGCAGTAGTATTTGAACGCCAAATGAGTTTTACTTTCTGCAACCAAATTTTAATTAAATCCTCTATCAATGCAGAATAAATTGTGGCCAAACGTGACATCTCCATCAAGAAATCCTACGATTAACAAATGGAAATAGAATATAACCTTTCATTATGTTCTATAACGTTGACGGTATGGATACCTATCATTATGCTACTCAAACTCATAGATAAGTCAGGATATATGTGTTATGTATTTAGTTGTGCATAAGTTCTGAGTAATATGTACCTATTATGCATGTATTAGTCATCAACCGAATCCCTAAATATGTCTAGGATACAGTCTAATCTCAAGACATCAATCAAATAACCTTGTAATAATCCAAATATCTTGACAAT
Source organism: Gerris buenoi (assembly GCA_001010745.2). Classification (NCBI taxonomy): domain Eukaryota; kingdom Metazoa; phylum Arthropoda; class Insecta; order Hemiptera; family Gerridae; genus Gerris; species Gerris buenoi. The sequence continues at coordinate 211,466 of KZ651551.1, forward strand.
AACACTTTGACAATCTCCACTTGCATCAATCAACGTCTTATCATATTTAATGTTATCAGCAATAGCCATATAAGTATATAATATGTGAGCTCTGTAATTATTATTGGGACAGTCCATCGTTTTTATTGCAACCTCCTTTTCCCAAATCGCAGTTCGTCCTAGTGATTCGGATTCTCATTGTGCTAGCAGAGACTAACTATATTATTTGTTATCCTTCTTTGTTGAGTTTAATTACTTTACTACTAGTTTTGTATACTTCTTTTGCTTAATATAAGTTACCATTTGTCTCTCGAAACTGTAAATTGACTGTTATAATCTTCAAATGACGTTATTAAACTTAACGTTAAGAGTACCTTTATTGAAACATGACTTAAAAAGTAATATGTAATGTTTGAAGTTTTGTATATTTATTTTAATGTGTTTTTTTAAACAATTTTTGACAGAGTTCTAAGTGGGTGTTATGTAAAAAAATTTTAAATTATATTTATATATATTGACAAACTCTTTCTTTGAGGAATTTTAATTTATACATCATCTAAATGTATTTTTGAATCAAAACTATTAAGATTGAAAATGACCTTAGAGAAGGGTCGAAACGTCTCTGAATAAAAAAAATAAAAAATATATATATATATGAAAACAATAAGTTTTTGAGTATTTATTAAACACCTGAAACAAATCCGTCAAACAGCAATAACATATGATTGACTGTTATATTTCAGCTAACGCCAGAATTCTAGGCTATACTTTTTTATGATACTTAGCGACCTTATAACCGAAAAAAGGAGCTATAACCTCCTTACTTAATAAGACAATGCTTTCCCTTTTGTACCTCCCTTGCTCAAAGGAAGAGGGCTAATCTTTCTGTTCAATGAGGTGGAAACTTCAAGTTCTGCTTCCTTGTCGTTACTGTTCGTCGACTTCTCTCTCCTAGTTGAGGTCCCACACCACACCCTTAGGACATTCTCTTAAACTTTTGGATTATAGCTTCACAAGAGAGATTATATTATTTTCTTAATTTTATTTTTTAGAAGAAATTTAATGTTTTAAAATGATATATAATTAGATTGTAATATAAGTGCATATATTTGTTTTTCTTTATTAAAGTAATATTATCTCTACAATCGTATAGCTACCGTAATGATTTTACTTATACCTTTTCTAATAT
>KZ651551.1:234648-249607 GCA_001010745.2 Gerris buenoi
TATATATATATATATATATATATAGCTTGTGAATCCTTGAACTTTTATTAAATATTGACATTTAATCAAGAGAAAGATCAACGCATATTCATTTAGGTTAAGATAATCTATTTCGTTGGAATATTTGTTTATACAATGTATATATTTGCATTCACAGCTATATGTATATTATTTTTTTAAAGCTATGTTTAACTTCTTTTTTAGACTAGTGGGAATCAAATATTTGCCTACGTTTTACATGTCCTTTTAATTCTTTTAATCAATTTTGTTTTTCTATATAAGTATGTCTTGCAAATGTTTGCTAAACGTTTTCTCTCTCTTTGCTATCCTCTCTCTCAAAAATTGATATTTTTTTGCAGCCATATAAAGCGAACCATACTGTGAAAAATTTAATGGTCAGCTAAACTTCTCTGAACTAGTTTTAATGGAACATACGTTGGAAGAACTGGAAATGGATTCAGTTTCTCTTACATTTTTCATCGAGTTTTCGGTTGAATGGTATGAGGATGTCCTGTCCGGTTTCCATAAAAATATATGCTCTTTAAAACTCTTTTTTCCTTCTGCGTTTATGTATATATATCTATATCAGAACTCTTCTTCACAAATGTTACTCCTTTTTTCATCTATGAAAAATATACTTAATTTTTTATTCTTGAATAAAACAATAGTTCTTGTATTTATTCTCTTTATCGTTTTTTTAAAAAATGTTAAAATATACGCGTGAATAAACCGTGGAATAGTATTTTATTATTTTTTTGTTGTATTTTAAAAGAAGAAGAAGAAGAAGAAAAAAAAAAATACTACAAACAAATGGAAAGAAATGGTTATAAATTATACAATACTGCTTAATTTTTCTAAGTTTATATTTTTCATTAATAGTTGTATAATATATATTTTTTTTTAGGGTTTTGTTGGCAAAACCAAGCAAAGAACTTATATTGTTTCGTTCCTGTGTCAGTCACTGTACGGTTCCAATAACTTTTACTTTGCAATATTAAAGATCGTTTTGACGCGTACACAAAATGCATAGCGAACTCAAAATTATCAGATAATTATTCATAATGGCGGACAATTCATGTCTAGCGATTTTTTGAGTATTAAATGAAAGGCATTGAAGATTGGATTACAAAAAAATAAATGACACTTGTATAAATTATTTAATTTTCCAGGCTATTTTGTTATAAAGCATCAATAAATTGCCTTTTCTCTCCCCCCACCCCCCTCTTATCCTAACTAATTTCTTGTTCACAATACTAACGAAACCCTTTTTATGTTAGACTTCTTGCAGAACAATTTTATTTTATTTTACTTTTTTTTTATAACATTAGAGCCAGTTTTCATTTTGAAATTGTTAGTGATATATGTTTTACGATAGCCATCGAAATTGTAATTTCATTGTTGCTTTTGTGGTAATAGCAATTTTAATTTTCACAAAAGGATGTATTTTCATAGAAATAAACACCTCGTTTGAATCGTCTAAAAAATATAACTTACTACCAAAATAAAGACGAAAAAGTAGTAAAAAGGGGTTTGATTATTTAGTTAAGATTTGGTGAAATTTTAAAGGGTTATTTTATATGTAATATAAATTATTCTTACGGTTAATGTCACCTATTGTACATACATTGTGAGTTATTATATTATGTTTCTGCCCTGAATTGCCTTTTATCGTCTTCTTTCTTCTTCTCAGTGCTTGCTGTTTTCTATTTTTTCCAGTTTTTGTTATTGCGTTCCTAAAATTTTCTATTTATCTTATTCATCTGTATTATTCTTTTATTCTTGGAATCCTATGAGACAAGGTTAATTTGTACGACGCTTCATTAAATGAACCTGTTAGCAGTCTAACTCTTAGAAGCTGTTGCAGTTAATCGTAAACATTAAATGAGGATCATCTTTGCATTATATACTCATTATAGATATATATATATATATATATATATATATGTATTCAATTTATTTGGCAACGTATATTTTAACAATTTTAATCCTAATAATTTATGTAAAAAAGTATTAAGTATAACCGGTCTTAATATTCAATATGCCCACTAACGAAATATTAAATCATTTTGTATAATTTACAACGAGTTTATTTTGCTCGTATATATTTTAACTTGTTCAAATTATTCTTAAGAGAGGCTCTTTTAAAGAGCAGGCTTTAAGAAGCACAAAAGAAAATCTGTTTTGGAAATAGAGAAAAGCTGTTTTGGAAATAGAGAAAATCTGTTTTGAAAATAGAGAGAAGCTGTTTTGGAAATAGAGAGAAGCTGTTTTGGAAATAGAGNAAACCAACAGTGACACCGCTATCTAGTGTTAAAGTGTGTGTGTATACAAATATTGGTTATGTAACTTTTATTTTCATTTAGTATGTTAAAGTCGTTTTTCATTTTTTGGACAGTTATTGGATTTGTCGTTGTTGTGTTGTAATTTATCTTTTGGGGCGTTTATAACGCAATATATTATGATATCTGTTAGTTTAAAGTAATTAATGTTGCCAATAATGGTTTTGGATGGAATCTCATGTTAGGGGGTGGGAGTTCTGTAATGAGTTGATGAATGTTCCTTTAGATTTGCTCTTTTACATCTCTTTAGCGCCGACACAGGCTTTGTCATGAGCTTCGGATGTCACTGTTATACCTTGCGTATACTTAACCGAGCGAAAGCTCTTCCAAGTCTATAAATCACTCTGGCAAACTAAGACTGTTTGGACTCGAGTTAGTTGGGACTTGTCACGCAGGGAGATGTTGAACAGAGAGAGGAGGGTACCACCGACCGGAGGCTAAACGTGGAAAATTTATAGCGTTATTGCCTTTAGTAGTACTCTAAACATTTAAAGGGACTTGTCGAGAGAAAGTGAGACAGAGAAGGACAATCTCTGTGAAAAGGTAATGAATAAACAGTAAAGTCTGTTAAACGGAAATATCCTCCTGAAAATTTAAGTCCTTTCTATCTCGCACTTTAGATGGAAATAACCTGGAGTTTCGGAATTAAATCCGATTTGCCTAATGATTTTGTTAATTTGTCGAGTTTTCTTCTCTTTGGAAAACACTGTAAAAAAGACTTGTATTTGATTTCTGAAGTTTTTCATTGCTAACGTTCTACTCTCTGTATTTTGCAAATAAATAAATAAATAAATAAAAAAAAAATANATATATATATATATATATTTAAAGGAGCATACTTTATTTAATAAATCTTTAATTAAAGGTATTTTCTTAAATAGAACTTTTCTATTAAATAATATAGTTTGTAGAATAAAATAATGTAGTTTTATTTTTTTTACTATTGCCAATACTGTAGACAATCTGTTTATTATTGACAATAGTAAAATGTTTTTAACTTCTCAATTTATGTAAGTGTTAATTAATAATAATTTTGGTCTGTAAAAGAAATTTATTGTGAAAACACTTATAATATAATAATAACAATGGTTATTTTTCATGATTTAAAAGTCTTAGTTTCTTTTTATCAAAAATTAAAAAATACAATTAAAAAAATAAAATGGTTCAATCTTAAACAAAGAATTACATTAATTAAAAAAATTAACATACGAAGGCCTTAACTTTTTTTCATTCTGCTTGTATTGTGCGCTTATTTGTTGTTCCCATGTCCCTGACATGTGGTGCATGTTGGAATCTTTATTTCATCGAAAAATATTGTGTAGTGCATGAGTTATTAAATGAAAAGTAAATATTTTTTTAAAATATATTCTTTGACATTTTTCATAATAATTGCGGTTGTTGATTTTTTTTATGCAAAAAACGAATTATTCTCAATTAAACTATATTGACGTAGATCAGTATGTAATAAAGAACGTTGAGCAACCTGTACAAACTGACCCCCCTATTTACTGCCTGACTGAAGGTTTTTCTATTCAGTGTCACTTGTTATGTTTACGTTTATACTGAAAACACCGTCCCTTACTTTAAGGTTTACTTTTTCATTGGTTTTATTTTGCTTCCGAGCTTACCGAAGGTAACGGAAGCAATGTGTTCACTTTTGAGAACGAAAAACTATTATGTCTCCGATTTTAAAAATTCCAAGACAGAAATCCGTTTCAGACATCAGGGAACATTTTTGGTTCCGTGTCTGTCTGTCGGTCTGTGTGTCCGCGAATTATGAAACGTCCGACGATAACTTGAGTAATTCTTAACCGATTTAGATGAAATTTGTTAGGCATGTTCATTTTACCATTGCTCAGGACGAGTTCGTTGGACAACGTTATCCGTCCAAGCGTTCACGCGTAGGCTCATGTAAACGTGAACTTTAATTTTAAAATTGGTATTTTAGGCCGGTAAAGAAATCAAACTTCATCTATTCAATGAGACATACATTTTTTTCAAATAAAATTGTTTAGTAAAACCAACAGTGACATCGCTATCTAGTGTTAAAGATCGCTCAAACTATTAATAGTTTTTAGAAAATAAACAATACAACAATAATTTTAATGTTAATTAACAATGAAGTACATGACAGTATGCGAGGAAGCTATGTGCCACACTAATTGGCAGTCTATTTTTATTTTTACTAATTCTGAACTTTTTTGTTTGCCTTTACTATTTATTTTTATTTGTCTTTACTTGTGATGCGTAGATTAAGAATGCGTATGATTTTTATTATTTTTATTCTCGCAATAAGATTTTTGTGTGTTTAAATTCAAAGTGAGATTTGCCGGATATTTTTCATCCTGATAATGTGACAAGTAATGAATGATTATAAGGTTGTTCTGTTGACTTTTATGAAGACCTTAGAAACGTAATTATTTTGACATTAATTTATTGGCTTTGCCTACACAATAGTGTTGATATTAGCCCTAGAAAACATAGTCTTTGATTCTTAGCATGAGGTTTGCCACAAGGGGCGATGGCTGATCCAATATAAAAGGTTACGTAATACGTTGTACAAGCTCTGATTGAAAAAAAAAAATTTTTTTTGAAAGTCCCAATTGTTGTTGTTTTTGTTTTCCTGCAATCTCAATAAAAACAATTTTGTAATATATTTTGGAACCAATAAATTATATAATATTTTTCCCCTCCCCCTACCTCCCATGTTTACCGCGGATGTATAAAATGTTTTTTGGGAGGAAAGAGGAAGTCGAATAGTTTATGTGATATATGCATTTTATATTTATATTGAAAAAGGGATGTCATATATTGGCATTTTAGCCTTATCGAAAGGTTTATCTGTTAGGTGGTTTAGAAACGTACCAGAAAATATGTTTTTGGGGTTTTTGGATATTGTCTGGGATGATACTGGAGGCGAGAAGTTGTTTGGGCTATTCTATACGAGGGCAGGCAGTTGAATAGATTGTATTGACAGCACCCCTGCCCCCGCTTTCTGAATTGGTTTGTTCCTGACAACCAAAGTGACAGCTTTCATTTTAGAATTGGGAAAATCGACGGGATTGTGACATAGATATTTGTTATTGGCAAGTTGTGGTTTCCGATAAGGTGTGTTTGGAGATAATTGCAATCGAGATCGATTATCAATTGGGCACTTCTATTTCTGTCATGTATTTTTGATAACATAGTTCATATTACTAGTATGTTTTTAAAGTATGTAAAATATTTTACACTGAAAAACACCACCAAAAACGACTTACACTGGAAATATTATACACAAAATCTAATGCACTCTTCTCTCTTTCCTTCACTTTTCTTATACGTTCTACACTACAAGTCCACATAAAAAAACCTCTGCAATTAGGTGTTTTTGTTATGGTTATGATTTTTAATTTCAATGATTTAAGAAGTGAGAAAATTTAGTTGTTTAAATAAATAAACTCTCAAATTAATAAATTGGTTGCATTTCCCGATATTTTGTGGTGATATCACACAGGGTGAAGGAAGAAAGGATGCAAAGGCGGCTTTTATACTACGCGCGAGACGAGCGCATCCGGCTCCGCTTCAAAAACAAACACATGTATCAGGAATGCCGAGCGATTCCGGGCCGAGCGATGTCAAATCGAGCCGGGCGAGTTGAACCAAACACGTTTGTTTGCAAAGCGTTTTGGGCGGCCAAAAACGCGTATCCACCAAGCACTAAGAGCCGAATAAATTCCAATTTAAATTATATGAAGCATTTGAAAAGATCTTTTATTCGATAAATATGGAGTTATATTAGGAGTTTATTGGATATGGGTACTAATATATATTTTTCGGCACTTGTTTACTTGGGTACATACCTCCAATTCACCTCAAAAATGAGGTGAATTGGTTTTAATTTATCAGGGTTGACTTATATTGGTCAACTCGGATGTATTAATAATAGTTTCTGTCATAAAAAAACTTGTATTTTTTTCATTAAGTTTTTCTTTATATTTGTATGTATAGAAAAAATACAAGTTATTTTATGTTAAAGAAAAACTATAAATATTTATAAAACGTACGTCAATCTTCATCTTTCTTCCACCTACATATTTCTTTCTAAAGATTAGATTAAAAACGTGACTTCTTTAAATTTTCTTCCCTAAAGAAAATCACTGATCCCAAAATACATTGACTAAATGTCCCTTTGTCTAACTTAATGATTGGACTAATGGATTATGTCACTTTTTGTTATACATAAGTGTGATGTTCCTTTGTCCCAAAATACATTGGACTAAATGTCCCTTTGTCTTATTTGATTGTTAGGCTAACAGATATAGTCACTTTAAATTACAGAAGTGTGATATTCCTTTGTCACAATGAACATCAGTACCAATTAAATATCTATTTATAAAATTATTTTTCCATAATTATTGGATACTTTTTCATGTCATACATTCCGAAAACGGAATCTCCAGCCATAACTTTTTCCGCTTATGCATGTATGTATGTGTGTGTGTGTGTGTGTGTGTCTCTGTCGCCACCAGTCTGAGTTTATAGCCGCAAAACTGGCTGAAAAAATCGAGTATTATTTATCAGAGATGTGCGAAAATATGTTGCGCATGTTGGACTTTTTCATCGAAAAATATTGAGTAGAACCAAAGGTTATATTAACTATTTTGTAAAATTCCGCTGGACTCGAACGTAGTGTGAAATTATCTAATAGCGTATTACACTACTCGAACGTAGTGTGAAATTATCTAATATTGTATTACCTCCTCAAGAGGAGTTTTATACAAATATATATTACTATAAATTGTGAAATAGTCTTTATAGAAACATTTCTAATACATAAATTAAGATTAAGATAAATATTAAGTAACTCGTATTTTAATGCTTTAAAAATATGTTGTGAATAAATTAGACATGACGTTTAACCAGTTTAAATCTATTAAGTTGTTTTGTGATTTTCTTATAATTTAGATATTTAAGCTGAGAGTTAATTTATGATATTAGATGAAGTTTGATGCTGGGGTTCTTGACTAAAAGTTTATGTTTGCCCTGGGTATGGATATAATCTTAGAATGTATGGACCAAGTTCTAGTTGCTGAGTTTCGAGACAGTTTCTCTCCTTTTCGTTTTATTTATGATCATGTTTTTGTACCTTTAGTCGATTAATCTGTCTTTTGCTTAGGTAAGCCATGAATCCAAACACTGTGCAGATTCTTCGTATAGCATGTCAACCTTCTATGATATAAAATAGGACTCATCTTGTTTCCCAACTTACCTTCAAGCTTGTTTTTGTTGGACTTTTTTCCCCTCTTGGTTTATAGGAATACGTGTTTTCTTGTTTAACTTTTCCATTGAAAACTTCTTTTTATAAAAAGTTTTAATTTCCGACAACTTCGTCACATTCCCTCTGCAGCGAATTTTGGCTAGAGTAAATTACAATATTACTCTAAGAATAAAATATATTTGTTTATTGTCAACTATAATAGTTTATTTTAGAAGGCTTAGGCCTGCCAATGGACTAATACAACTATGCAAGTAAAGAATGACGGGATTGGTGTCGCTCAAATAATAGGTATATAACTATACCATATGATTAGCATTAGCAACAGGATTATACGATTTACTAAACTATGTATCTACATTTATATCAATTATACAATTTTTGTACGGTATCTATTTGATTTTGAGAGTACCTATCCTTTCATTATAATATGTATTGTATTGAAAGATTACGATGAATGTCTTTACTGCATACTTTAGTAGCAAAAGTGTTTCTTTAATTACATACGTTAAATTTCAAGTTCCTCCTTGATAAATGAAGTGGTCTAGTATCAAAAAATCTTAATGGAAAATTGCTTAATACAGTTTCAATTACGAACTACTTTATATTTTAAAAATATAAATTTGTATCTTTTTTTTTATTCTCGTTAACAATTAACCATTAATACAACCAAGTCTAAACCTTTTCGTTGTTCGAGTCTCTATTCTCTTAACAAAGGGTTCTCTGACAGCACTATTAAACCTTCAATATAAAAGAAAGAAAGGAAAATAATTAGTTATAAGAGGGGATATTTTACCCCATTAGAACTCAAGTGATTAAAGAGAACAAAATAAAATTAATAGTTCCTTTAATGATTAATCTGTTTGAGACATTGATTGATTTATTTCATCCTTACCTCTTTCTGCGTTTTACCTTGCAATTTTTTTTTCGTTTTTTTCTTAAAATTACGATTAAGATTAATTAGTTAGGATAGAAGGGTATTTTCATTTAATATTTCTTGTTAAATTTGTATTTTTTTACCCATTTAATTCAGTAATCCTTTAATTCAATCCAATTTAATTTGCTTTACATAATTTTACTTGTTAATTATTATTAAAACTCGCAATGTAAACTTTTATTTACTTAATAAACAGCTTGGTTTTCCGGTTAAATCCGCGTCACGAACTATGCACACCCCTGAAGATGCTTCCAGTAATGGAAGCGAAACGTCGGACTTCATCCCCTTCGTGACGCGGATTCCACCGTAAAACCAAGCTTTTTATTACGAGTGTACCCGCGGAAGCCTATGCACCAAGTTTAATTGTCTTGCAAAAAAAAAAAAAAAAATTAAAAAAAAAATTAAAAAAAAAAAAAAAATACTAAGCGAACTTAACTTATAAATTCTCATCTATTTTTAATGAAACTTGGATGTTAGATTATTTTCAGTACATTTCTTGGTCCAAATTAAGTTTTAACCTTCAGTCTTCAGTGCTTATTGGTTTCTCCTCCACATGCTCACAAAGTTTGTTTTTATGATAAAATTATATTTTATATCTTCAAAATTACTCATATGATTTTAAAAGTGTTGGAATGGTTTCAGCCTTCTAGGTTTTCGGGAAGTGAGTCAAATTTAGGTTACAAGATTTGGAGACAAGTGAAGGTAATATAAAGAGTGTAATTAAATTTCACCATAGGACGCGCGGAATCTATATGCCAAAATAATTGGCAAACAATTAGTTTAACTGAATATTTGACTTATGTTTATACATTTCCTCTAATTAAATGTTGTTAAACGAAGACATACGCACTTCAAGAGCTGTTGCAAAAAGAGTTATAGTTATAGTTTTTTTAGATATTGTAAAAGCATAATTCATTTTTTTTAACTATTGTCGATCATTATTTATATGAAGACCGTCAAATAAATACATTTCTTATTATCTATTAAGATTAAAAGCGAAATAAAAAAATGTTATTTGAGTTAAATATATAATTTTCTATTTGGAATATAAGTGGTGTCCTATAATGAAAAATTTACCACTTATTACATTTTACATAATGAAGAAATAACAAGGATTCTTAACTTTGCCCCTTTTATAAGTTTCTGTTCGTAAAACTTAAATATGCTAAAAATAACTTCATAAACTAAAATATTTAGGGGAGAGGGTGTAAGGAATCAAGGAAGAGGAGTTAGGGTTATCCTGTAAACTTTAAAGACACTTATGAATATATATTAGATGTCTATCGGATATATAAGGGCTATAAACTCTTGACAAGAAACCTAAACCTCTTTAGCCTTTTTATAACTTAATTCTCAATTTTATGGACCTATGTTAGAATAACGTGTAATATTAACTGTTGCGATAAAAGTGAACAACCTTTTTGGATAATTTATTTGTCTTTATTCAATTCGACCGATATTTAAATTTTCTCGTCCGAGGCTATCGAAGGCCATGTGATTTTTAAGAAATTTCGATAGTGTGTCAATAATAGCCCATAAATGGTCCCACATTAATATTACACACGGATAAAATTAATGTGGGACCATTTATGGGCTACCCGTGTGCGCATATTTAATGTTGAATTAATTAAGTGTGGCCTCATTAGGAATCAAAACATAACCAATCAACCACATTTTCAATTCTCATGTGACAATGTGTCCATTTATTTTTGTACTAGCCGTTAGGCCCGTGGCAACGGGCAGAATGTTGCCTTATCAATAAAAAATCATTTGAGGTGAGTCGTCGCCATCGTCGGGACACTACTCAATTATGAATGAATCATTCAAATATAAATTAAAAAAATGCAAGAAAAAGATCTGAATAATCATTAGTAATATTCAATAAGACTGAGTCGTGCGGTCTCCAGTTATTCATAAACCCAAAGAGCCAAATGATGTCTAGTTATTTCTTATTAATTGCAATCAAAGAAAATGAGGGGAGTGATAATTAGATATATTTAAAATTAATGAGTCTTGCGCTGTCCAGTTATACTTAAACTGAAAGAGCCACGCGAAGCCTAGTTATTTCTAAATAATATTTAGATAAATTGATATATAATATTTTATAATGTTTAAATAGAAAGTTTTAGGTAGTGCTACTTATTACGAAAGGATAGCACAGTTGGTAGCATACTGATTTCGTGTGCTGGAGGTCACAGATTCATGTCTCGGTTTTAGCACATCAATTTTTAACCTTATAAATCATATCGAGGTGCGTCGCCGTCACCGTCGTCGGGACACTACTTGAGTATATGTACATAAAAGTAAGTTATAATGAGCTATTAATGTATAACAATTTTAATTAGAATGGATATTTTATGATTTAGGGTTTTTTTTAGATTTAGGGTTATCCATTAATATTTGAGAAAATCCTAACCTCAGTCTGCGTTGATTCCCTGAAATGAGAGGTTCTTTCTCACTAATATTTTCTTATGTAATGTTACATTCTTCTTTCTTTATATACAATATACGAGTATATACATATATATAGCTGCCTCTTTCTCAATTAAATAATAAGAAATACGGCTCCCAAATTTAATATATAGAAGTTGAAGTGACTCTAATATATAAGTGTCTTTGAAACGCCAACTGGTAATCCTCCGTTTAGTGTAGCTCTCGAGGAAACCTCAGTAATTCTGAAAATGCTGGAGAGTTTCCAAGTAGATGGAATTTATCGAAACCGCTTTCACCGCTTTCAGATCTATTTAATGTTTAAGGCCTACAATGAAATGTCGAAGGAAAGGGAAGAAAGGCTTATATGTAACAAGAAATTCCTTATTCTTTTTTCTGGTTACGAACTTAAAAGAAAAGTTGTTTTGCTTCCGTGCACACCGAAAGTAACGGAAGCTATGTTATTGTTCTGAGGGGCGACATTTTTACACGCTTTTAATTAACTTGACTTGTATGTCCGCGGCGAATCTTGTAACGTAAATTTGACGGACTTCCCGACTACCTAGAAAGCTGAAACTTGCACAGATTATGTATTTCCGATGTCAATATAATAATCAGTAATTAGTTTTACTAAATTATTAGTATTAGTCGATAAATCGCCAGATTTCTGAGAAATGTTGGCGGTCAAATTCAAAATCAATTGTAAACAAACATGACCAGTGACAGCTAAGGGAGGTTTTATTTTAATAAAATATTTAATTTTTAATTATGGTTTTTACAAAACCATAATTATAACCTATGCAGTTGAAACCTTCCACTACATAATAATAATAGTAATAAATCATGACAAAAAGCTCGTGGAGTGTTTAGTGTTTAGGCATGCCAATTGGCTTACAATAAATTATGAATGCGTGTATACTTTATTAAATTAAAAATGTTGATAGATTTAATTTTAGGTATCTAAATTTCAACTAATTAAGAAACTGATGACAAAGACAAATACTAATAATTATAAAATAATATTATATTTTTAAAAAAAATAAAAACACGCTTTTATAAAGAATGTACTAAAAATTAGGAAAATAGTTACTTTTAAACAGCCACAGTACTACGAGCGATCACACTATAAGAGTATGTCACTAAAAATAAAACCGTGGGGCGCTTTGTTTATAAAACTCCAACGAACGCATTCCTTCTTAAATCCTATGTCTTACTTCTCAAAAATATGAAGTTTGGATTCTTAGATTCCAAACTTCATATTTTAAAAAAAGTTAGAAAATTAGAAAAAAAAGTTGATAGCGCCCATCGCTTTTATTTTTAGTGACATACTGATATAGTGGGATCGCTCGTAGTACTGTGGCTGTTTAAAAGTAATTATTTTCTAATTCTTAGTACATTCTTTATAAAAGCGTGTTTTTATTTTTTTTAAAAATATAATATTTTATGTCTTCTCACCTATAGAAACTAAGCATTCTGATATGTGCATAAATCTTGCTTTGCCATTTCCATTTTTCCTTTTCTTTTTACTAGTCTTATATTACTTTGCTTTGTAAGTTTCATGGCACGTTTCCGTTACACCCGATTTTGAGCCACTTCAATCCCTATTTCAATCTTCTCCAAATTGCACGTGGAAACAATTGAGGTGAAGAATACAGAAACCAAAAAAAAAAAAAAAAAAAAAAAAAACGTCATATTTCTTGGCTTTTTAAGTTTCATGGCACACCTATTCTATTTCCCTAATTTTGAACCATTCTCCGTCTTTTAATCTTCCCCAAATTTTGTACATAGATACAACTAAGGTGAAGAATACAGGGGAAGGGGGGATGTTGAAAATAAGACCAGTTTTCAAAAATGGTATTTTTATATTAATTATTTATTCGACTTAAGATTATTTAGATTGTTTTATTTAGACAAAGAAAATTGTCTTTGTAATTTATGCATTTATTAAATTATTTAACTATTTCTCTTTTATTCCTTGTTGTTTTAAGAACAGGAAAATATATTTTCTCATTATTCTAAAAAATGTAAATATTACTAGGGCTTATTTAAAATTTAGAATCTGGATCTTAACATAATATTTATGAATATTGTAATCATATCTAAGTAGAGTCTTTACCTAAATTCATTTTTTTTAAGACAGGAGTGTTTTGTGTGCTAAAATTGGAAGTACAAAAAAAAGAAGCGCGCTTAGTCTCATTTAGTATTTAAATGTTTTTCTTAAGACATAAGTCATCTAGACAACATTAGTAATTTACTTAAAAGCTTTTCTAAAACACATTTGAATTTGTTAACACATAGTTCAAATAAAAGTTGAAATGTTGTTTCCTTCTAACTCTATAATTTCATTAGAGACAAATAGAACGTGTAAAATAGAAAGACATTCTCCTTTCATCATTAGATTAAGACAGTGTTAACATTAAGTTAAATTCTCTTTTTAAACTTGAGATAGATTTAAGATATCTTCACTCGAATTTAATTAGCTTTTAAATAAGAGTATTAAATTAATTAATACAGTAAAACCTGGATAAAGTGTCCACCGCAGGGACCGACCAAAAGTGGTCGCCTTAGGCAGATGGTCACAATAAGCAGAAGAAAATGTACAGGAAAGTATGAAGGGGGCCATGAAAAAGTGGTCACATTGACCAGGTGGTCAATATACACGGGTGGTCACTTTAGCTGGTTTTACAGTACCTTTAGCGTTGGCTAGTAAGTGCATAAGCCAACTTTTTAGAATCGTTGGTTGCATTTTATTCTCAAGGAACAAATATTACTAGACTTTTAAATGTATTGACTAGCTTACTTTATTACCTAAAATTTTATGCTGACATCCAGAAGATTAAAAAGAACTCTTTTTTATGTGTAAATAACTTCTATCCGTTTTTATTGACTTACGATCATCCTCACTGATGCCATAGATTTGTTGAAGAACACTTTTTCCGAATGGCCTTTAAATCAACAATGGTATTGATCGTCGTATAGTACTAAAATTAAAACAAGATATTCTTGTTTATTACTAGTTTTGTTTTTAATTAACTAAATGTCAAGAGATAGAGATTATTTCGTCCCCAGAAAGTGTTTGCTTTGGGGCACAATAAATTGGTAAAATTTGGGTTTATGGGAAATATTATATTTTATAGCCTTGATTTTGGAATAAACATTAACTGTTTTCCCAACCTTTTCTAACTCTGATAAAAATTTCAACTATAAAATAATAAATTATAAATTCCAAATCATATGCTTTGATTATGATTTTTATGGGTTAATTCTGGTCAAGAAGGCGAAAGTATAGTGGATTCAACCCTAATTCCTAAATCTGTGTATACATGTTTGAAGCATATGCTACTGGGCCTAAGGAAATGTTTTTTTTAGAGGCCTTTCGCCCAAAAAAAATATTTCCAACGGTTTTAATTAAAGAAATTCTAAAATATAGTCCATTTCAATTGGAATTTATTTCCAATTGAATGATAAAATAATTTCAGAGTTGAATCGGACAGATTTTTTTTTTTTTTTTTACTTTTATTCTTGGAACTTTACCCCCTTTTTCTCCCTATTGACCAATTAACCGTGGAAATACTGCAATAGTTTAATTCCTGATGAAACTAAAGATAGTTTCTTTACCACATACAGTTAAGTGTTGTGTGACTTTAATGAGTAAAAGCACTTAAAAAGCTCTTAATATTTTGGTTGAATTAATAATGAATATGTTCTAGCAAGTGCTTTAAATTATAAATTAAATTCAAAATTCCTAATTAAATATTAGTTGGCTTTTACTGTAGTCTCTTTTCCTGGGAAATTACTTAGATGTCAATATTCAATTAAATATTTTATTGGAAGTTTATTTTGTGTGAAGAGTGTTTTATTAATCATAAATGTTTAATTTATTATGGGCCAAGTAAATTTTTGTATAAATACGTATGTATTATATATATTGTATTATATTATTTATGTATATATATATATATATATATATATTTAATTCAAGGATGTGAGTGTGAT
>KZ651551.1:275160-290801 GCA_001010745.2 Gerris buenoi
AACATTAAAACATTTGAGTTTTCTTTCTTCTTGTCCCTAATTTATAACACTTATTTTTGGAGTAGTTGGGTCTTTTAAGGTATAATAAGTACGATGTTTTAGGCCTGAAGAGACCAATAAGGTCGAAATACAGCCATAATTGAAAAGTGAAATTGTACTTATATACCCTAAAAGACCCAACTACTCCAAAAGTAAGTGTTATAAATTAGGGACAAGAAGAAAGAAAACACAAAAATTTATTTTTTTAAATTTTCGAGTGGGGCATCAAATGAAAGCTGCTGAATAAGTAGGTTACAAATATATATATGCTTTCATAAATTTTACATTCCTTATTAATTATATAAGTCAAAATATAGCCAAAAACCACCCCCCCCCCCAACCACTATATAACGGCTGGTCCTGAAATTTCGAAATAAATCATGCTAATACCTTATTGGGGAGCGATGAAAATCCCAGAAGGGCATTCCAGATCCTCACGAAATTCGGCAATGCCACTGTGACCAACAACTGTAAGGAATAAATCTGAAATGGTTCAAATTGGTACACAGGAGTACGGGGTACAAAAGTTTCCTTCTGAATGGCTGAACCAATGTTGACAAAATTTGGCAGGGTCATATTGACTAAACACAGGAAGGAATCTGAAATTTTCTAAATTGGTACACTATAAAATAGTGCCCTTCATGATGCATGTCCATTTAGGTGTCAAATTTTGATAATGTAGGGTAAAAAATACATGAAAATAAGGTTTTTCCATTTTACCCCCTCTCTTTTATACAAACATGACATATGTATACATAACAACAGTTACTGTACTCTTAATGAGCTTTCCAACGACATGCATCTTGTAGGGTATATACTATTTTGACTTTTGTACCCCTTACTCCGTTGTAGCAATTTTTATTTTATCTCCCGTCCAAATTCTATACAAAAATTTTGCTATATTATCATAAGCCAATATTACGCAGATTTTTTGAAAATTCGCTCATTAAGTCATGGTGAATGACTGGTCTTATTA
This sequence comes from Gerris buenoi, assembly GCA_001010745.2. Taxonomy (NCBI): domain Eukaryota; kingdom Metazoa; phylum Arthropoda; class Insecta; order Hemiptera; family Gerridae; genus Gerris; species Gerris buenoi. Next base: position 276,176 of record KZ651551.1, read on the forward strand.
AAAATCGCTTGTAGTCTTTAGAAAATTTTAGACTAAACTATTAAACCAAATTATTTAGGAACGCAGCAGCGTTCCGCCCCGCCAAGTCAAAAAGTCAAAATTTCACAAAAGCTGCCAGTGTATATTTAGGAACGCAGCAGCGTTCCGCCCCGCCAAGTCAAAAAGTCCAAATTTCACAAAAGCTGCCAGTGTATATACTGTAGGCGACAAACTAGGGTTTTTGAGGGTCTGCAGCGTGAAATACGTACAAGCTACCTAAATAGTTTTTTAATATCTTTGTAGGTCGTGTCCTGTAGATTAAAAATAAAAATAAAAAAATGGTCAAAATCGGCCAAGTAGAAGTAGAGAAAAATAGGTTTGAAAATAGTAGTTTTGATGACTTCTTCTTCTTATTCTTCCTTCATTTTATGTTGACGCACCTACAGCCTAAACTACTGAACCGATTTTAATGATTGAGGGCTTTTTGGATTCGTCTAGAACCCTAGTGCATTCCTAGATCAAAAAAATTGAGATAGCTCATTCCTACGCTTAACGCGGAGCGAGAAACCAAGCTAGCGAGCAGTCACTCTAACGTTGACGCACCTACAGCCTAAACTACTTAACCGATTTCAATAAATGAGGGCTTTTTGTATTCGTCTAAGGCTCTAGTGCATCCCCCCTCAACTCAACCCCCCCCCAACCACCCTTAAGCAGAGGTACAGCAGTGTATTGAGTAGTAGTTTCGTGCTTGTCACATGACCTATGAATGACTTCTATTTACGAGTTCATCTTTTGAACTTAGTATTATAGGTTCAGGGTTTAGTTCAACCTTATTCTCTTGAGTTCAAGAGGGGGGGGGGGTAATTTGTTTATTAATACATATATTTCTGTTTTCTATGATTTTATTTTATTATTTATTATTATTATTATATATTATTACTTTATAATTATTATTATCTTATTTTTTATGTTTTCTATACTTCTATATCAGAATGATAAGTCTTTTAATGTCATAGGTCTCGTAGTTCTCCAATAGACCTCTCTATAGAACTTGTCAAGCTTTTAACTTCACTTTTATTTGATTCTAATGTGTGGGAATAAACAGTTTAGAGTTTAGAGAATCCTTCCTTAGGAACCGTACAAAAAGTCATGAAATCTGACCAAAAACCACTTGTGTGGAAAAAAAACACCCCGCCAAGTCTGTGGTCCAAAAAAGTTGTGAAATCAACTTTCTATCCCGCCAAGTGATGTTGGCACTTTCTCCTGACCCATCACTATCAACATAGATACTTTTCAGCTTCTTCTCCTTGGCGGTGTGCCTGCAGTACTACCTAATGTTAACTGGTTGTATTCCACGCACAACCATCTTTCCACACAAACCTCATTTGGCAAATGTGAAGGTGAAACAAGAAATTGTATTGGTGTTTGAAGAATATTAAAATTCCAGTTTTAGGAAATCGCGTGGCCCACCGCCAAGGAGAAGAAGCTGAAAAGTATCTATGTTGATAGTGATGGGTCAGGAGAAAGTGCCAACATCACTTGGCGGGATAGAAAGTTGATTTCACAACTTTTTTGGACCACAGACTTGGCGGGGTGTTTTTTTACCACACAAGTGGTTTTTGGTCAGATATAAAAGTAGCCTACCGACGCGACGGCTATGTAATGATTATTGTCTGAAGTCTTTCATTACCGAACCCTTGAGTTGAGTGGAGTTCTTTTATACAAACTGTCTTTCCACGTAAATCAAAGCTTGGTTCTTTAACAAAGCAGCTTTCAATATTTATATAGCCATTAGCCATGATCAGTGCTTAAGAAAACGATGGGCTTCAAATTAAGTAGGAAAAATATAAAACGTTCATAAATAAAATGTAATGTTTATACAATGTTTATGTAGGATTACTAAATAATTGAAGAGGTTTAAACAGTTAAAGAAACAATAATGATATGAATTAGGCTTGTTTGGATCAAATTAAAATTATAATTTAAAATTTAAATATTTATCCAAAGTTTTTGGCAAGTTTAATGAGAAATGTTAGCTGGAAAATTAGTTCAGATATTTTAGCAGAAGTTATTGAATAAATTTCTAGAGAAATATATAGAACTGAAAGGCTTAGTCTTAAACAAAGTTATTATTAAGAAAGTTATAGGTAAAAGTGAAAGAAAAACAGATAATTATCTTAGAGTTAATTATGAAATTATTTATTTGTTAATATTTAACATAAGCTGTAAATAAATTTTACATTAATTTGTGGTAATACATTTAACTCTTATTTAATTATTAACGTACAAAATGATTTCCACTTCACTTAAAACCAAATTACGCTCAGATGCTTTACAAAATAAGCTTTCATGTATTTCCACGATGGAAATCTGAAACTAATTTTTAACCTAACTTTCCACTGAACCTCCTTAGAATTATGTAATAAAATGTATCAATATTGCGGTACAATGAAGTTATAATAGTTTAAAAAAATCATAATATTTACAATTATAAAAGCTTAATCTTTGTGTAAATACTTGATAATAAAAAGAGTTTAAATTTAATAAACTTTAGTTGATTGTTATCGACATATATCTTATGTTTTGAAATTTTCAAGCTATAAATTATTTTTCATTTTTTTTTTTTTTTTTAAACTTGACATGTGAACGAATCTCTGAACGACAGCTTTCTCCTATAAATGAAAAGAACCATTTGACTGTTACAAATAGATACTAACGTACTTTTAAAAATATTGAGGTTTTTTTCCACCAGTGTGTTTTGCATTTGTCTCTACACCCTTGTCAATGTTGGAATAAATTGTATATTAAAATTTTAAATACTCGACACTATTATGAAATAGTTTCTTATTATGGGATAGATATACTCGTAAATGGATGTCTTATATTATTTAATTGATTTACATTTTGCATGTTTGTGAAGTTTGTATGTGCTTATTTCAACTTAATGTTACTTAAAGTTAATGTTTAGGTAAAGTAAATTTTTTATCTATATTGTCTTTTCTTAAGACTAACATTGGCAAAGTTACTGCCAATTTACTTATCATTAAGGTAAACATATATCGTGCATATATTAATGTAAAAACCTCATTTCATGGTCGTTAATAATGACCCTGATGATGGTACTCAGCATTGTTAGTGAAACTTTTTTAATAAAAAAACTTTCTTGATCACTTAAAGAACATCTAAAACAGAGGTGAGGCCTCTGATTAGTTTGACTAGCTAGATTATAATTATTATTTTATTATTGTTTAAAAATTAATGTGAATTTAGAATTACAATAATAAAAAATACAAAGTATTTTTTCACGCTCAATGTTTCACATTTTTATTTGCAGAAGATTTTTCTTACAAATGTTAATTTTAGCTTTAAAATCAGACCCGGAAAATAATAGCAGTGTTACAGTGTTAAATTGTACAATTTATAGTTTCCATAAAACATTCGTGCTTTTGACGTTTTAAGTTAATAGTATATCAATTTTAATTAGGTCCTTTATATATATACATATATATATATTTTAAATTTAAAATTATCGTTCTAGACTATAAGTTTAGATTTACATAATTCTCTTTCATAGTACAAGCAATAAATTCGGACATTAATTATAATTACATTTCATAACTAAATAACATTTCAAAAAAACAAATAATTCATAAATAACCTCCAGTTGCTTCTAGTTTGTTTAAACGTGTTAAAAGGGGTTAAAGTTAGAGAGAGATGGGTGGGGAAATAATGGGAGGAGGTTTTATCCCCCTCTGGTACTGGGGCGGCCCTTTTGCCAACACTCTGCCCCCTGCAGCCATCCAGGCAAGTTCGTAAAATAAGTGTACTCAGTCTGCGCGCACTTTACGCACATCGTAAACAAAAGTAGTTTGAATTCAAGTGATTTAAATTATCTATATTACTCATATATCATCGTACTTTTCATCTTACTTTGTTTTCAAAAAAATAAACTAACGCTGGTGCTCACAAATATTTTTAAGTGGCGTATATTGTTTCAAATTTGAAATCAATCCAATATTTCATTGCTCTTTTAACTTGGTGCTCATTTAAAAAATATTTTTGTGCAGTGAATTTAATTTGAAGAATAACAAAATAATGGTTTGAGAATTATCTGAAGAACATTTTCCAATATTCTACCTACAGATTCATTATTTCTTCTTTTCTTCACATGTAAATATTTTATTATTTCTAAACTTTAACTATCATTTATATATTTTGTGGTAAAATAAAAAATGAAAATACAGTATAGTTTGAATTAGCCGTGTCTTATGCTTAATTATAGGAGATGGTTATGTTTAAAGAAAATAATTTGACTCATTATCTACATATTTAGTGTTTTAGTTTTATAATACGCTGAAATATGTTTGGTGAAACTAAAAATATTCATACGCTTGATATAAACGAAACCCAGAAAGTTTGTGTGTGTTGTATGTATATACATACATGCAGCATATAATGTTTGTTTACATCCGTTCTTCTTATTTAATTGTAAATTTCCATGAATTCGATCTCTTAAAAATTTCGATTCAGTTCTAGTAGCTATTATTCAGACGAAGCTTTTTTTATACCTAATATATTTTAACTAATTTATAAATCCCTTCCTATTATTTGTAACATAATTTATGTAAATTATTGATAAAATATAAAATGGGTTTTGCGTATTATTTTGTGGCAGTTTACATAGGGATAATAAGAATTCTTGATGTGCTGTCTTATTTCAGAAAAAATTTTTTAACGCTTTTTTTATTCATTTTTCCCTGTCTAATTAATTAATTTTAATTTAATTCTCCCCCCCCCCATTTTTCATGATTTTAAAATAAATTATAAATGTTTGCTTATATTTATTAAGAATTGAAAGAAGGGGTACCACGTCGTAAACTTGGGTATAATAGTTGTTTGGATTGAGTTATACTAAGCAGATATACAATGTATTGCATGATGCTTATGTTTAGTCTATCTTTTTACGACCTTCTCCCGACGACTTAAATTGAAAATTACAAATACATATAAGCAGTTGTTATTTATTTATTCCCACGAATGAATCCAACACAATTTCGGTCCATTTAAATTTATCTTTTTAGCAGGGGTCACTAAAGAGTTGCTCAGCTAAGAGTTGATTTCAGCCAAGTTCAATTTTCAGATCTGTTAGTTGTTTTCTTTACTTTTTGACTAACAGTACAATCTTATAAGATCTTGGGTTATTTAATTTTAAAATCAAACTTATAGTTATAAAAATGACCTAGTTCCCTATAAAATTGCTCGTACAATGCAAACACAGCAACAAATAAAAAATAAATGAATCATGAGGTACATTTTTTTTTATATTAATTGTCTTAACAAAAAAAACATAATATATAAAGTCAATCCTTAATTTTCGATACTTTGCCTATTTGCTAAATTTTTGTGTGATGTAATTTTTACATTTTCAAACCTACCCGCGAATAAGAAGGATAGCTATATTAAAATAAAATTGTCACTTGTAGGGCTAATGAGATTTTTCAGAGAATAGGGGTAGTTACCTTGAATTCGGGAAATATTTGATTACATCAAATATGATACTTTTTCATGAGTATTGTGTGTATTCAACCATACCATCCTCACATTTTTTTTCTATGAAGAAAGGAAACAACACTTTTTTATAAAATATTGAAGTCATTTTCGTTTTAGTATTTTTTTCGGTCGAAAATGTTATTTTTCTTTAAAAAAAAATGATGGCTGAATCATTAGTTGTTAACATTGCAACATACACGGTAATCCCCCTTTTCCCATAAATTAAGTGACAACATTCTTGGATTTGTGGAGCGAAGTTCTTTTTTTTGTGTAGATTGCATTTTTCTTTTTTTCTTTCGAGCTTATTGAAGGTAACAGAGTATGTGATTGTCCTGAATGACGAACATTTTTTTTATGTCTCCGATTTAAAAAAAAAATAGGTCCGAGACAACTCTGACAACCTATCTTATACACCATGTCATAATTACTTTGCCCAAAGTTTTTCCATTTATTTATTTTTGAGTTTTCGTAGTTACTTTTAATTACAATTGAGCATTTCATCAAAATCTATTATAAAAATAACTTCTCTTCGGCGAGGGATTTAACCCTGCTTCTCTCCGTCCGCGTTTAAAGCTATTTTCTCAGCAAACTAGGTTTTTTCCCGGGAAAAGGATGTTATCGTTAGATTTGTATTTAAATGGGTAACATTTTAGAATTTTTTAATCAATATCGTCGGAAGTGTTTTCGAGAATTAATTTTCTGGTTTTTTGAGGGTTTGAGTTTTCCCCTTGGGGTATGAATTATCTGAATCTGCACGCCAAATGTCGTCAAAATTGGCTCAGTAGTTTAGGCTCCAAGCGTCTGCTCAGACAGACGTCAAACATATTTTTTTTAAAAAATAAACACTTTTTGCACTCAGGGGACCTCAAAACGTGTATATCCATCTAAATCTCAATTTGATTTTTTTCGCCATCTCAATACTTATTTTTTATATAAGAAAGTAATAATCCTGGACAGAAATTCGATTCAGACACCAGGAAACATTTTTAGTCTTGTTCTTGTTTTTCGGTCGGTTGGTTTGTTCAACATTTTTTTTTCGGACCACATTATCTTAAAAACTCCTTGTCGATTTAAATTATATTTGGATTGTGGGTCATAATTAGGCACCAGTAATAATTAATGGTCTATATGCATTAATTCCATATTCGCACAAAAATGGATGCATATTAACACATATCTTTAATAGTTCTCATCTGATTTTTAAGTAATTTAGATGGTGTTTCGACTGTAGCCCACTAATGGCTAAATATATTTATTTCAACCGTCTGTGCTCATTAAACTTTTCTGAATTTATATTTATGTAAAAAAAAATGTAACAGATTTAATTTTAATTACTCATTTGTCTTAAATTTAAAAAAAAAAAATAGTAAATAATGGTTTGTAATCATTATAGTACGCTATAGCAATGTGCCACAATAATGTTCAGACTATTTATAATTTATAACACTCCTATGCAAAAAGGCCGAGTGCGGTCTAGTTGTCAGGCTTGGCCTCCCCGCCCCCTTACTACTACTACTACTACTAAACAGTCCTATGATAACAACCTATGATTTGCAGGGTATTTTATTATTAATAATTAAATAAATTTTGTATAATAGGATAGTTCTGAATCTTTCCTATGACGGCTTTTGAGACTAAACTATTAAGTCATTTCATTTGAAAGCTTGTCCTACATGATAATAGTAATACAACGTCTATATTTCCTAGTGTGCCCGCACTGAGCGCGTGGTGAAGACAAGTTCTTATAACAAATACACTTTTATTAGTTTGACTTGATGTTGTAAATAAATAAAAGTTTATATTGATTAAATCATCCTCAGGTTTTAAGATTTTTTAATATTAATAATGCCTTTTATTATTTTATGGACCCATTTTGTTTATCTCCCCCTCATTACTAACTGAATATTAACGCATACGAGATTTAATATTATCATTTTATAAAATGAATTTAATTTGACGTTACTAATTCATTATCTGTGAATGCTCGAGTTCGATAAGTTTCATTGTTCTTTTTTCTCCAATTATTTATTTAATATTTTTCTTCTTCGCTAATTACGGTATTATATTATTTACCAAATTGTTTTATTATGTATTCTGGTTAAAAGTACGTATTACTTATAAACCGGTGAAATTATAATCCAATAATCTTTTAATCAAGTGTCCTTTATTTTAATATTTTATTTAAAAATAATTACATTTAGGTTTTTAGAATTAATTAATGATCTTTTGTATTAGCTGGGTGGTTTGCTTTTTGTTTTTTGTAGTTATGTTATTTAAATCTTTGAATAAATTAATTTATTGGTTGTCTGTTTTTGTTTTTATTTCATATAATTTGATATAGCACAAGATTTTTAGTAAAACGTTCCCTTAACATTATTTATTTATACATATTTGTTAAACCTACCCTGTCTGTAATTCCAATATATCAGTAATGGTTGGTATCAAACTATGAGTTAAATTTAAATATTTATCCAGGGAAGGGATTAATTTAATATTTTACTTTATGGAAAAGGCTATATCCATTTGAAAAAGGGTACTATATATTTTCGGAACACAAGCACTTTTTTCGCTAAATGTCGTTTAAATTGCTTCAGCTTTTATCTCGTTTATCTCGAATTTCACAATAAATATGTTTTTTTATCTTTATTATTACTTTTGTTTTTATAATCTCTAAATCTAATAATAGAGAGGGGAAAAATACTTTTATGATTTGTTATATGTATACTTAATATAAAACGCGCTTGTTAGTCTTGTTTTATTTTAATTTAAACCATTTGATTCGATTTTTGTGCTTATGCTTCATTTATTAATGTGATTTTAAACGTAACGTCCATGAGACTTCCATATTATACCCAGTAGAGACAGTTTTGGGACTTATTCTGGGTGCTTCAAAGGTAAATTTTAAAGTGATTGTCGAGAAGAGTGTACCCTAAAGTAATTCTTAGTTAATTGCAAGTAGATCCTTTAAGGGTAAGAGAAGGAAGAAAGAAAAACTACTTCATTTTTCTTTTGGCGACGTTTCGGCTTTGCCAGCCATTTTCAAGCCTAAAAACAAAATTATTGTTTTTAGGCTTGAAAATGGCTGGCAAAGCCGAAACGTCGCCAAAAGAAAAATGAAGTAGTTTTTCTTTTCTCCTTCTCTTACCCTTAAAGGATCTACTCGCAATTAACTGTAAATTTTAAAAATAATGGTGTGACAATATTCATATGTATTATCAGCTACAGCAATTACAGTATAAATCGTTAGTGTTTGACCAAAACCGTGAATTCTAAGATTGAATTTTTAGTAGTAGAAATTTTATGTTATACCTGCGTGATTTAGCCTGGTAATTCCAGTAGGTCAGTCTTACGATCTATCCACTTGGCTAAGAGCCATTTCTGATTAAGTATAACTCAAAATGAATTCTTAAACCTCACACCATAAATAATAATATATAAGGTTTTTATGATAATTTCAATATATATCAATTTATTTATTTCAATATATATAAATTTATTCATTTTATTTCATATTTCAATTTTTTTCATTATAGCTTTCATTAAAACATCATCCTTTGTGCAACGTAAATGAATGTGTTCTAATTAAAAAAGCAAAAAGCTTTAGAAATTATAACTTTTAACACACAGTATAATACCATCTTCAAATTTCACTTAGAATGTACATGAACCAACAGTACAAGTCTGTACCTATTTGAAACTACGAAATATATAATGTTGTTACAATAATGTGTTAGAGATATCTTATTAGTTTTGATTCTGCATTCCAAGAGTGAACATAACTAACAGGATACCCATAGCCAAAGGACCCCGCAACCGGATGTCCAAAGGATACCGTTAACTGGATATCCCGCCAAGGATATCCATTAGGATGTCCCTTAACTTAGTCTATAGGACCCTTAATTCGACATCCTAATTAAGATATCCATATAACACACCCTTAGGATGACCCCATGAGCCATCTAAAACGAGATAACTCTAAGCAAACCCTTGGACCGACGATTATGGACAGGTTACGATCTGGACAAAAGGATATCCCAGGGATGGCTTTTGGATCAGTTGTTCTACTTGGGGTATAATCATGTTGCATGAGAATTTCAGTACGGCATCTAATGGAACCTATAGATTAAAAATAATTTTTAATGCAAAGAGTTAAGAAGCAGAGTTACTCAAGCAAATCACGTGGTCTCTGGTTTGTCAGACATCAAGGAGAAATGTAATGAAATAAAATTATGAGTTAAGAACCATAAGCATAGAATGGGGTAGATTATGGTTATGGTTTCATCGGATTCATAGTATTGGTATGGGTTGTCTGTTGATACCAATGTTTAGCAAATCGAATGAAGGGAAATTGGATAGGATAAGAGATTTCTGCTCTATAATCCCACATAGACATTTGGTTTTTATTATAATGGTATTATAAATGTATAATATGTTATTTATGCTGACGTTAGATGACCGGTGTAGGAGGTGGTGTAAAAGTTTGTTACGTCGGTTGCAGTCATATCGTTTTACTTTTGTGAGGTGAATCTATGTCACATGTCGGTTGTCGGTCCAGATGTAACTTACTACGTGTAACCATACCTTGTAAGCTTGGTAAAGGACAATACTAGAGAGAGGAATAGGAAGTTTAGGATTACGAGTTTTCATGTGTTTCGAGCTGAAAGTAACATGAATTTGTAAAAAGAACAACTTTTCCAACTTGACTATACATTCACGCTATACAAGCCATTTCCATTTTATCATTTTATAACTTGTTATCTTGTTTTGTATTTTAATAATATTTTTATGCAAAGTTAGTAAAATTTACGATAGTATTTGTGAAATGCGCACTACCTTATAGTTTAATATAAAGTTGTGGCATCATATCACATGTTTTACATAAAAGTTTATAACATCTATAAACTTTAATATGCATTACTTGATTAATACAATAACAATCAATGTTCTTCAATAACTAGCTTCGTGTCAAAATTGTTAATATATTTTATGATTTCCCTTAATGCTGGAGAGTTTATTTGAATTTAGTTCCAAACCGCAGTTCGTTCCATGTAGCACAATTTGTGCCATGTGGAATATCAAATGTGTTTGTTTTGAGATCCCTTGAGAATAAATTCATCGTTGATCCTAACGCACGGACTTCTAAAAGCTTTCGTCTTCAAGACACAAAGACCTGATACATCGCTTTCTATCAAGTGACTATTGCTTGAATTTTTGAAAAAGAATCTTGTATCCAAGTAAAATTATCTTTTGTTGATAGAGCCAATCGATATCCATTCTTTGACATTTTAACTTTTTATTTTATATTTTTACTATCAATAAAATGAAATGTAATTTTGGCTACCATATGCTGATGAGAATTAAATTAATTTTAATAACATCCTTTTAATCCTATAAATCAAGTGGCTATTGCCATCAGATGTGACTTTTTTTTATCGCATTTCCGTGCTACCTCCTTAGATTCCCTTCTCAAACATAATAGGGAGGAATTTATAGGGTCATGTGGCTGGTCTTTTCTAACCCTGGAATAACCCAAAAAGTAAACATCTGAATTCGATTTATTTTGGAAGCGTAGGTTCCATGTCTTTACTCTGAATAAACACTCTTTGAGTTAAGATATAGCTATACTAGCTCAATATTTCCTCTCTCCGACCTTCAAAGATGTAGTTTATTTGTTGAAATAATCTCTTATTAAGACTTGAGTACTTTGGTTTGGCTCTTAAGTTTACCCAATTATTGATAATATTAGGTTAACTCATTTAGATGACCTGACTTTATTTATTTATTTACTTTTTTGATACAGCTTCAATGATTTCAATTGCAAAAATGTGTTCGGAATAAATAAATTTATATTTAATATTTAACAAATAAAACATTTAAATTGTCGTATACTGTCAGTATTGAGATGCGTTGTGATTGGGGTTTTAGACAATACCTCAAGTGATCGTAAAAAATTAAAACTGTTTAACTTCTAAACAAATAAAAAAAAGATTTTTTCAAATTCGGAAGAATATTATGATCTTTTGTGAATTTGTTAAACAGATTTAATCAGAATCGGATCAGTATTAAAGACTGTTGGGCTCACAGAAATCAGACTGATTTTTTTTTTTTTTTTTTTTTTTTTTTTAATATGTACATAATTAAATTATTTAAGTTTTGGTAGTTTTCATACTACGAAAAGTTTAAATATCAATTTAAATCAAATTATAATCATTATTAATTATGGGAGACAAGCAGAGAAAAATAGACTCCAAATAAGCGTTAATTCTCGATTTAGTTCTAATGTCACAAATTGACTTGCTAAATATGTAGGAATATTGAAAGCTTGGATCTGGGGTATAGTTATCAGTTACGGCAAAGAAAAATCATTCTCCCGCGTAGCTTAGTTGGTTCAGAGCATCTGCACTGGAAATGCGGAGGGCCCGGGTGCAAGTCCCGGCGCTGGAGTCTATTTTTCTCTGCTTGTCTCCCATAATTAATAATGATTATAATATGATTTAAATTAATACGTACATATTAATTTAGTGGGACTTACAAACGTGTACATCTATTTAATTTTCTTTGCAACAGTAATCTTTCTTTCTACTTGCATATTGTATGTAGACTAAGATGGTAATAAGACGATATATTTATTACGAAAAAATACGTGTGGTGTCGCGGGACACCGATAGGAACGAAGTTCCTTACATTTTTCATTAAATATAATTTATAAAATCACACTGCTAAGTACGTATATGTTTCTATAACTATTTGTACATGGCGGAGTTAGAAATGAGACCAAATTAAAAGTATTTAACTGTTTATACCGTCTTTTTTAGGTCTTTACCGACGTTTTTAGGTCCACTTTAACAAATTTAGCGATCTTTATCACTTCATAACATTGTCGGTGTTCGTTTTACTAAAAAAAATATTTAAAGTTCATTGTCTCATTAAATAGATGAACTTAGAATTTTTTCTTGGATTAAGAACGCAGTATTATAATAATATACTTAATATATTGAAATAAGCGTCAACACAGATCAATTTTACTTTAAAAAAAACTGATTATATTTTCTATATTTACAAAACAAAGTGACATTTTGACATATAACAAAAATAAACAAAACAAGCCAAGGAACCGACATTCATAATATTGTCGATAACATTTTTTCCCGTTCTAAACTTTTTGAGCTTACGTTTACGCGAGCGATGCGCGTGAACGCTTGGGTGGATAACGTTGTCTAACGAAATTAGTTCTCGGAAGTTATCGTCAGCGGTAGATTTCGTGACGTTTGGTTGCGTGACGGTGATTTTGGTCGTTTTTTTCGGATTCACTCCCGGGCTCCAGAACGTGCCATAAGGAACTTCGTTCCAAAAAAATAAAATAAAATAAAAATGGTAAACCGAGTAAAATTATTTTATTTAGACAATGGTCTGTTATTTTGAAACACTTTTAAATGGATGAGATAAGAAGGGAAGTCTGTAAAAAAGAAGTAAGATAAGACACGGAATACTATATAAATATGGCAAGAAATTAGGATTTTTGTTAAAACAAAAATTGTAATATGAATGACGCAAACCTAGTAGAGAATCTCATATACCTATAACTGAGATTTATGTAGTCAAATAAACCTGGGAAAGTTTTTATTTCTTTCTTCTTAATAATTCATTTCAAGCTTGTTTTCGTATTTATTTTATTTGTGATATTTGGCTTTTTCGTATTACTTGAAGGAAATGTTAGAAAGAAAATATTACTTTAGTTTTACAATTTTGTATATCTGTAACAGTAAGATAATATCATAAACTTAAGTGAGATTAATGCAACCCATATATCGCTCCTACATATAAATTAGTTTGTAGACCTTTCATCTTTCTCAATCTAATATATTAATGGAGGATTTTCGGAATGATTAAAATATTACCATCTATGTTTAATGGTTAATCTTACAATTTTTATGCAACTACCGTCGATTTTTAAATTAAATAAATGATAATATCTCGAGCAACTACAGTTGTTCTATAAACAATGATATCCTTGTCACAGCAGGTAAAGATAAGCGTATATTTTAGTAAACAATTGTCTGCTATTACATTCCCATCGACTCTTACAATTGTTTTACAAGTAATCAATAAAATATTTTATATTTAAAATGATAAGATATCAATTAAAACTTGAATGGTTTGCCCTTACTAGTACATTTTCAAATCGATTGTTCAATGGTTTCGAAAAGTTATTTTCTTTCCATTATTCTTGTTAGAAATATCTCAAGGGGTAAATCTATAATGATGAAAGTTTTGTCGGAGGGTTAGCTTAAATCTGATACTATCCATTACTTGGGACGTCAACCTTTTGAGCCTCATCTATCACTGATATAATGAGGAGGTTTTCCTATCTTTTTCCCACTGCTTTACTCACCTCTTATACTTCCTCTCTTTCTCACTCCACTTCTCTTAAAGTGTAGATAAACTTTGTTGTTAGACATTACAAGAGCAACTTTTTTTTAAGTTTCTTGTTTTCATGTAATCCACATACATCCCTCAAGAGAAGACTTTGTTCATAAACAAAAATGACTTATAGGTTAGATTTTTTTTTTTTTTTTCAATAATTTGAAAATTTGGTCCCAACAGTAGAACCTATGTATATGTATATGTATATATATATATATATATACCCGACGTTTCAGCTTTATTTAAAACCTTCTTCAAAGGATCTAAAACAAAAGAAATACTTCTACAGCTTTAGCTCTTCATGCGGTGAACCATGGGCACAAGTTTAATTTCCAGGACGTCAAGGTGTTGGCTAGGGAGCCAGATGAACACAAACGGCGTACCCTGGAAATGCTTTTTATTAAAAAGGACCCATTATCTTTAAATTTTAGAAGTGACATAGACAATTTACACGTTGTGTATTCTGGTTTGATTGAATAGAGGATGTTTTAGGTTTTTAAATGTGTTTGTTAATGTTGTTGGACTTTTGTAGATAGTTATATATTTTTTGAATTTGATTTGAATGGTGTTTCGGTGTTTTGCCGCTAGATAGCGCCACCGGTTTAGTTTTTAGATTTAGATTGTAACCTTCTCTTTTTGGTTACCTTTTTCTGTTTACGTTTGTATCATTTCT
>KZ651551.1:318954-332314 GCA_001010745.2 Gerris buenoi
TGTGTATGTGTGTGTGTATGTGTGTGTGTATGTAAATATATGTATATATAAAAAAAAGTAGAAATCGAATATATAAAGCTGGAAAATAATTATGAAATATTAAAACATAATGTTTATTTACTATTACTTTACCATTATTTAAAATTTGTTTTTTAGTTTATTCTACTTGTTTTTGTTATTAACTATTAATTTGCCTTGTAAGAGATTGTTCTACGTTGATGTTAATTATCTGAATTCAAAGTAATTCCTTCATTTAAATGGAAAATATGAGGGTGTATGTGTGTATATGTACATATTATATGTGTATGAGTATGTGTGTGCATGTATGTGTGTAAATTTATGTATTTTATTATTTATTTAAAAATTATTTTATTTTTTTATTCACTTATTATTTTATTTTATTATTTATTTAATTATTGTCTTTTCGTTCTTCATTTTCAATGACCCATATGACCAGGGAAAATAATATCGTTCTTATATTTTATAATAGTATACATTGTTAAATAATTATAGTACATTGTAATTGAATCTATTTGTTATCATTTATTCGATCTATTAACGAAATGATGACTGATAAATTTATTTAAAAAATAAGAAGCATTGTATGTGAGAAGCGATGAAAATTTCCTGAAAAATGTAATTTATCTTGACGTTAATACCGATAAAAAACATTGTGACCCCCCGGGGGATCGAACCCGGAACCCTTTGGATCGAAGACAAAAAAATCATAATTACATACCGGGTGTGCTAATTCATCTACAAAACCCTAAAAAGTACTTGGGGCAAGTACTTCCCTGTGATTTTTTTCTTTCTTAAGAGAAGAAGCAACTGTGCGTCAAACTTCAAGAAGATTGCTTGTCTAAAAATAACCCTATTCTTTGAAAGTTTTGAAAACAGACCTTGGTCAATGTTTAAATCGTCTGGAAAAGGTAAATTTACCAAACTTTAACTCTTAAGGGTTCGATCTGACCCCTTCGAAACCTTTCCTGTAACGAACTGTAAATGCATTGCCATTATAGGGATTTTGATGTGAGCTTCCAAAACAGCGACGAAGGTTGAATGAAATAGAACAATGAAACGAACTTAACAATGGTTACATGCGGTCTAAAGCGTCCTCAGAAACCAACAACGAAACCTGCATCCCCCACCCCCTCTACCACTAGGTTCTACGGTGTGACTGAATCTTCATAACAACCCCCGAGCCTCGCTCTACCCTCGAGTCAATGATAGAACAAAAGAGATAACACAGGAAGTTTTCAGAGAAGAAACCTTTTGAATTCTACTTCGTGCCTTTTATTCAGTTTAGGTAAACCTATCCGCTTATTTCATAAGTGCTTTTAATCTCACTCGCTTTTTTTTGAGAATCCCGAAAAGATTTATTTCTTTTGTACTTGCTTGAAAAAAGAAAAAAAGACGATAGATCTACAGTAAAGATAATTGTTGTTTGCATACCCATTTCAGAAGTGATATTTTATATTATTGTGATGTTATATAAAATACCTAATAGTTTACTTAATATTATATATAAAAATATCATGTGTTTATGTTTATGTCTTTACTGGAAGTGAATAAATCACGTTCCGTTTCAGACGTCAGAGATCATATCATTTTTAATTATTGTACGTCTAGGAGAGTTAGTTACGAGTCAAAGAAATTGTTTTGGATCACCTGTAGTTTTTGTAAATTCGTATTACATGTGCTGCTCCAAGCAGCATAAGCATACGTTATCACAGGTCTAACGGCTACTTTATATATTTGTAATTTGTTTTGACTACTGATAGATGAATCGCGGTATAATAACGGGAATAAAGATTTGATTAAGGTTTTGCATTTTTGAACTATTGTTTGAATATGAGTGGTAAAATGTTAATTTTGAATCTAGATGTACGCCCAAGCCCAAGTATCTAGCTGAATTACTCCACGGTATAACTAAATTGTTTATTTTAATGTTATGGTTCATGAAAGGTATTCTTTTAGTTAACAATAGAGCTTCAAAAAATAAATAAATAAATAAATAGAGCTTCAAATATACTAAAATTTTGTTTGAGCCTCCATTTGAAAAAGTAATTGTCCAGTTTAGATAAGGCTGAATTTAACCTATGTGCTATGGTGTCAATTCTCCACGATGACGTCATTAAAGATGTGGCGTCGGCGAAAATAGCTAGACTAATGTTAGCGAAACGTGGAATGTCACTAGTAAACAATATGTAGAGAATTGGGCCAAGAATTGCCCCTTGCGGGACTCCTGCGCTTATTTTATAAAGTTTAGAGTTAAAATTGCTTAAG
The DNA here is from genome assembly GCA_001010745.2 of Gerris buenoi. Lineage (NCBI taxonomy): Eukaryota > Metazoa > Arthropoda > Insecta > Hemiptera > Gerridae > Gerris > Gerris buenoi. The sequence continues at coordinate 321,241 of KZ651551.1, forward strand.
TACACTCTAAATTTTGTATTAGAGGCAGGAATACAAAATGTTTACGATATAGTAGGGTAACTGCAGTTGAATTAGCTTAAATATCATGTCCATGTGCAAGATGGTATCAAATGCCTTCTCTAAATCCAACGAAACAACGCCAATCACACAAACAACGGCGCGCCGGTGTGTTTCTTTTTGTTGTATTTTTTAGTAATAATTCTATCTACTACCCGACATAGTTGCCCTTGTGAAGAATGAACTCTTTTAAAGCCAAACTGCTCCGGGGGCAAGATGTTGTTTCTATTAATTAAATGAGTTATTCTGATATGTATAATCTTCTCCATAACTTTGCTAATCGAATCAAGCAGACTTATTGGTCGGTAGTTGTTCTGATTTAGGGGATCTTTACAGGCTTGGGAATGACTATATGATTTTGATGTATATATTTGATGTATAGGTAATAGGTTTGCTTCATTTATGAATCCGCAAAATTTCATATTCATGGTTTATATTATTACAATATAATTATTGTATGTAAATAGGACAAATATGAATAAATAAAGGTCCACTTATAATTTTTATGATATAAACCTCTGAATTCAAGCATTGACTAATACAATTTTGAATGGGTTTCATTAATGGTCTAAATATATTTAGTTATTTTAACTCATGCAAAAATAGAATAATTAATTGCATTTTGAAGGAAAATATTCTATATGCATAATTCATAGGATGAAGTGAGATAAGCACTGAGACATCGGCTGATATTTTATAATTTATTTACGACCACCTACTATGAACATAGAAACCTTGTACATTCACAAAATATTGCCGTGGGGATGTTTTTTTTTTTNTTTTTTTTAGTTTTAAAAATTGTTAAACAAATAATAAAAATAATGAATTCAAAATAAGAAGAAAAGTAAAAAAATCTTGGTTAATTTATTTTTTTCGAGATATGGTAGGAGAGTTACTAAGTGTCTATATATAATTTATAATTGAAATAATAATAAATCAATTCCAATATTATCAGTCCCATTTTTTAAGATATTGTAGATACTTCTCTAAACCCTTATGCCGAGGGTGATGTGTCCGTCTGTCAAATGTGTGTGAAATTTGAATCACCGGTGTAACTTTTTGACCTAATAGTCCAGTCAAATGGTGCATAAAAAGAGCTCAAAGTGGAAAGTTCTGGTGTAATTGTTGTTAGTGGTTTACTTTATGTTTTTTGGGGGGCTGAACACGAATCTGAAGATGTCCAACAAAATTTCCCGCGGCAAATATGAGAAATCATCGAAAAACTACTAAAAAATATATTTTGTATTGGTTTTCAGCTTATAACTTGCAAAGCAATCTATTGACGCAAAAAGTGGTCAAGTAGTAAAATAAAAAGGAGAAAATAACCTACAATTTATGTCTATAACATTTATTTGTACGTCGTATGGTTTTCACCCAAATGGGAGTTAAATATTGGGAAGGTGAGGGTACAAGGCTTTCGAGTGGGATATAAAATGAAAGCTGCTGAATTTTAGGTTACAAATATATATATGCTTTTTTAAATTTTGCATTCCTTATTGGTTAAATAAATCAAAATATATCCGAAAAAATTTAATCGATTTTAGGAGAGAATATTTTTACTAAATATTTCCTATTTCCATCCTTGATTACCTATGAAACCCGTAGCAGTTTAGTATCTGGTTTGCTGTTGCTATCTATAGAATTGACAACACTAAAGTTTGTTGACAAGTGAAACTAACTTATCACTAGATTATAATGGTTAAATCATTGACGCCGGATAACAATGTTTAGATTAATTTATTTCGTACCAATTTATCTTCTAAAATATTCATTAAGTTAGCAAATATTGAACTAGTTATATACGTTAAACACGGGTCCATTGTCTTTCCTTTAGTTGCTTTGAGACGTTATACATAGTTTTGATATCCATTATTCATGTTTGTTGTATTAAACATTAAAAGGGATTTTTTTTGAATGAATGAATGAACATCCTTATTAAGTGAAATGCCATTAGTTTTTTTTTTAGTTGTAAAATTTATTTCCAGACTAAAAAAAAAAAGTGGATGAAAGAAATACATTTTTGTTCCTGAAAAGTAAATTTATTTTAATCCAAGTAAAAAAGAGAGCATCTCATTAAGATTTAAGCAACGAAAGGGTTAAAACCCTGCAAAAAACCCCGGGTTTTTAGGATTTAGAGCTCTGTATTTTGACCCTTGGGTTACAAAACTTTACATTATTAAACACCCTTTATCACTTGATGAAAAGGTTTCTTTAAAGGGCCTACCCTTAAAACCTTCAGTAATTATGAGTATAGGAAAAAAATGTAATGAAGTAATGTTGGTAAGAGATAAGAATAGGACAAAAGGAATGTAGACAATCTAAATGCGTAATTAAACGTTTTACGCGTAAGTGACCATGAAAAACTACAATGCAGATTAAAAATAATTATATGTGACATTTTAGTTAAACATGTGTGTTGTGTGTGTGACATTTTAATTTTATGTACTATAATTATGTAGATTTTTATGTTTAATCAATAATCATTTAAATTAATTAGTGTTATTCAATTTTTTAATATAAATTAGTTATCAGGATTCAGGAATATTTATTAATTGAATATCGCTGATGAATATTGAGTCTGAAGTTGCTTCAGACTCAGTTAACATTCAACCAAATTTCTTACTCAGTTATTATTCAATATTCAGAAACTTGTTTCTACTGTGAATAGGATTATGTAATCTACAATGCATCTCATGCATGCATGAGTATAATGTGTATATTCCATGCATATATGCATGATGTAAGGACACTATCCAGGTACATTAATAAGTACTAAGACAAGTTTCTATGCACATATTCCGTTATAATATCGAAGCACACAAAGAATATACTTCATTATGACAATGCAGAGGTTTTACAATTGTATTAGACAAACTTGAATATTCTTTAATCAATTCTTTTATTAGAAAGTTTATAATTAATTTAAAGCCGGTTTCTCTATAATTTCACCGCAATTCTCACTATAAAATATTTCTCTTCTCTAGTCAACTCTTCTTCTTCTCTATTCAAATTTTGTTTTGTCATTATTTTCTTCTTTTACTGCATTTGAATTGCATTTTTTACTGAAAATTATATTAATAAAGTAACTTTATTTTGTCTAATGACAAAAAGAATATGTCCATCTTCTATCGAATAATGAACCAGCATTACATAAAACATTACATACTCACCTATCCTATACACACACACACACNCGTTTTAAGGTTTAATATTATCTTAGAATCGTAACGGGTTTTTCAGGTTGTTTTTTTCGTTACTGATTTATTATTCCATTCAAATTTAAATTATGATAAATTTGCAACAATGTAAGCCCAATCGCAACACTGTACATCTTATGGTTTCTAAGATACGACACTTCAAAAATTGGGGAAAAATGGAGAGAAATCAAATTTGTTGCAGTAGGCATTTTGTTTTGCCGAAATAACACAAAATCTATCAACTTTTCAACAACAATTATTCTAATCAAATTTAAAGTATATATATATATATATACATATATATTTGTTAATTTTTTAACTAAAACACTACTCCCTTCCATTTAGGATTTAGTGCTCTTCGCCCTTTTTATTTATACGTGAGAAAAAAAAATTATCAACTTTTTTTTATACTACCCTTATATTACACGTTTTTCTTCATCCAAAAAATACACATGTTGTGTAAATATCCTTTGTTTGTCAAGTGAATGAACTTTGTGTGTTCCGTATAATTTAGTGCTTTAGTTTTGTGAGATAATAAAACATTTGAGTTATTACTACATTGTCTTTTGCAAATGTGTGAATAAATTTTAATCTCCCTTTTTTCCTAGTATGCTTAGCATATATAGTGTGTCTCATATTTATAGAACATAATATGTTACCATTAAGATGGAAATTTGTTTATGTATACAGTAAATTAAACTATTTTATTTTTCCTATAAAATATAAAGTTGGTGTATACCTATATTTCTGACATTTGCAGTGACGTGTGGTTAATGTTGTCAAAACCTTTCTCTAGCTCAGTTGTTTTTCTGACTTTAACAGTTGAGTTTAGCTAATGTTGACATTAACTAACAACACTGTCGTTAAAGATCAGAAATGAAGACTGAAATATAAAGATTTCTGACTTTAACCTGAGCCCTTTGTTAATTTCGACATTAACAAGGTATTGTCCACATTAATAAATTTCCATCTTTAACGGTAACATTTGTATAGAAGCTGTTGAAAAATGACCAAGATTAAACTATACCATTATTTTGAGTTTTGAAAAATAATGTGTTTTTCAGAATTGCAAAATAAAAGATCAAACTTGCTAAAACAAGCTAACAACAGTTTGATTAAATTAAATTAAAGAAAAGACCATTCTTTTATTTATTAATATATTTATTTATTTAACATATATTTATTTATCCTCATATCTTCAAAAGTATGCTCATCTAGTTTTTATGACATTTTTGATGATTTGACGAAAGTAGCCAGGAGATAGCACCAGATTAATTTCAACCGTCTGCGCTCTTAACTTGTTAAATTGATACTTTACGTATCAATTTAGGCAGCACTGTTTTTTGTGGTAGACGGAAAAAATGCCCAAGGAAAAAAAGCCCATGAAAAAATGCCCACGGGAAGAAAAGTCCAATATAATTAACTTAAATGGTTTATGATAGTTTTTAATTATGATTATTTAATTTTTAACGCTAACAAATTTTAACATATTTTTAAAAAGAATAGCCATTAGGAGTAAGTATTTTTGAGTTATATAACTGTAAAAGTACTGGACATAAGATGCATTTTCTTTAAAATCGTAGGGTTTTTAACAGGTACGACTAATCACCATGAATGAACCCTACAATATGTTATCATACACTACACAATATTGTAACATAACAATATTGTACAAACATACACACTTGTTACATCATATCAATCGGTCAGATAGTCCGACGATTGTCATTCCTACGGGAAAGGATTGCTACTTCAGCAGTGTTCACAATTTGTCAAATATATAAAGATATTATTTATTTGGTAATGGTTAGAGAAATTCATTAGAAAGGGTTTAAACTAAACAATAATATTTAAAGTACATAAAATCAAATTATATTAAAACTCTATTTCATTTCTATTTTTTTCAGTAAACAAAGTTTTGAATTTTAGAAAGCTTTGAAGTTCTTTTATCCAAATATTCTTTCTGTATTGCAAAATACGCATATTTTCCTTCACAACTTTTTAAATAAATAAAACAACCATATTCCGTACGAATATATTTTTAAATATCAAATGTGTGAATAAATTTTAATCTCCCTTTTTTCCTAGTATGCTTAGCATATATAGTGTGTCTCATATTTATAGAACATAATATGTTACCATTAAGATGGAAATTTGTTTATGTATACAGTAAATTAAACTATTTTATTTTTCCTATAAAATATAAAGTTGGTGTATACCTATATTTCTGACATTTGCAGTGACGTGTGGTTAATGTTGTCAAAACCTTTCTCTAGCTCAGTTGTTTTTCTGACTTTAACAGTTGAGTTTAGCTAATGTTGACATTAACTAACAACACTGTCGTTAAAGATCAGAAATGAAGACTGAAATATAAAGATTTCTGACTTTAACCTGAGCCCTTTGTTAATTTCGACATTAACAAGGTATTGTCCACATTAATAAATTTCCATCTTTAACGGTAACATTTGTATAGAAGCTGTTGAAAAATGACCAAGATTAAACTATACCATTATTTTGAGTTTTGAAAAATAATGTGTTTTTCAGAATTGCAAAATAAAAGATCAAACTTGCTAAAACAAGCTAACAACAGTTTGATTAAATTAAATTAAAGAAAAGACCACTCTTTTATTTATTAATATATTTATTTATTTAACATATATTTATTTATCCTCATATCTTCAAAAGTATGCTCATCTAGTTTTTATGACATTTTTGATGATTTGACGAAAGTAGCCAGGAGATAGCACCAGATTAATTTCAACCGTCTGCGCTCTTAACTTGTTAAATTGATACTTTACGTATCAATTTAGGCAGCACTGTTTTTTGTGGTAGACGGAAAAAATGCCCAAGGAAAAAAAGCCCATGAAAAAATGCCCACGGGAAGAAAAGTCCAATATAATTAACTTAAATGGTTTATGATAGTTTTTAATTATGATTATTTAATTTTTAACGCTAACAAATTTNGTAGGTAAGTGGGAGAAGTCCCTCAGTGTTAAAACAAACATTCAAGATGGGTTAAGCACAATTTTGCATGTCTACAAGTCTGGGCAATTCTCTTGCAAGTATTGAATTGTTTGCAAGGAGTGATGAGGCGGGGGAACATCTTGCATAAACGTGCAATTTAGCATTTGATCTTTAATATCTGGCAAAATTGTGCTTTACCCATCTTCAATGTTTGTTATAACACTGAGGGACTTCTCCCACTTACCTACATAGACCCCCCCCCCTTCCACCATATGGTAATTTATTCTATCAAAACTCTAATACCAGACAAGATCACTACCCGGACAACGACTTTTTTTAAGACCCTATTTCAAATCGTCGTTGCGTGGCTTTCACCCAATCATTTTTAAACTTATAGATATGAAATTTAAAGTAGAAGAATGTAGTTTTCAGACCCCGCAAATCCCATATCTCTATCTATTACAGAAGCTGAGCTATAAGTGTTCAAAAAAGTGCGTTTTTTTTGGCCCACCCTGTACATATATTATCAGACAATATGGTGAATTGTTACGAAAGTTACAAAAAGCTATCTGCTGAGACTTGATAGAGTATTGGGGATGGAAAAAGAGCCTTGACGCAAGCCTTTATAAATAACTGGTAACTTGTAACTCTATGGGTCGCTCAATCCTTTCCAATAACTGAATCTGCCTATTTCAGCATTGCCGTGGGCACTTTTACTCCTGCTTTAAACTTCCATATGAAAATCAAATGATACAAACTATCGGTGAAACTTTTCCACAACTTTCTTTACAATTTATAGTTACAGTAAGTACCCGATAGGAATAATAGAGAGAGAAAAAACTTTTTTTATTTGCTACTTTAATAAAAACTACCTTTTCCAGAGTAATGTATTTTTTCTTTCTATAATATTTTATTCCTTCCGAGCTTACCAAAGGTAGCGGAAGCATTGTGTTCACTTTTGAGAACGAAAAAGTTTTATGACTGCGATTTTAAAAATTCCAAGACAGAAATCCGTTTCAGACATCAGGGAACATTTTTGGTTCCGTGTCTGTCTGTCGGTCTGTGTGTCCGCGAATCATGAAACGTGCGTCGATAACTTGAGTAAATGTCGTCCGATTTTGATGAAATTTAAGAGACATGTTCATTTTACCAATGCTCAGGACGAGTTCGTTGGACTACGATATCCGTTCAAGCGTTCACGCGCAACGCTCGCATAAATGTGAACTTCAAATTTAAAATTTGAATTTTAGATCGGGAAAAATATCAAACCTCATCTATTTAATGAGACAAACATTTTTTTTAAGTACAATTTTTTAGTAAAACCTATAGCGACACCCTTATGATGTGTTAAAGATCGCTAACTGAAATATATATCTAAAACTGTTAATATATCTTTCAAAATAAAAATGTAACAATAAAGTAATACAACGTTAATGTTAATATAACAATAAAGTACATGATAGGATGCGAGGAAGCTATGTGCCACACTAATTGGCAGTCTATTTATTATTATTATTATTGTCACTATATATATGTGGCTAGTATATAATGTTACTTATTAATCTAATAATGTCTCTTGCGGAATTATTATATCTAGTTAATACACTGATTCTTTTACAAATTTTTACTTATCGTACCTTATAATTTGGGGTGAGTACCAACAGTCCACTAAAACCATCGATAATGTTTTTTTTTTTTTTTTACATATTTAAATTAAAATCTTATTAATAATTATATTTTAATATTTAAAATATTAATTAATGTTATTAATTATTAATTTTGATTGTGTGTTTCAGGTAAGTGAGCGATTCATCTTTGACCTACATTACGTAAGTTGTATTTTTTCTTCGTGTGTATTTGTAACTTTCAGTGCACATCAGGATTAATATTTGATGACAACATTACTTACATATTAACATAACAANAGCTCTTGCAGTCACAGACAATAAATTCATACCAAAACTCAAAAATATAATATTCAATAAACTGGAAAAAAATAGTTACCCCAAAAAAATAATAAATAAATACTGGCACATAGCTAAAACAAATTCCGCCAAAATAGACAGAATAGATAACGTCAAATATCACAAATCTCTTACCTACATAAAAGGACTAACAGAAAATATTCAAAAGACATTTAAAACATTCGATTGCAATGACATCAAGTTTGGTTTAAAACCCATAAATAAGTTAAAACAGATATATCATAGCAATTTGAAAGATAAAACTGATAAATTAAAAAAAACAGATGTAATATATAAAATTAAGTGCAAAGACTGTGATAGTGTCTACATTGGTGAAACCACACAAAACCTGGAAACCAGACTAAAACAACATTGTTACGATATTCAAGCGAAAAACGGTAAAACGGCTATTGCTATTCACTCTGCTAAAGAAAACCACCAAATAGACAAAGATAGTATCGAAATTCTGGACACAGAAAGAAATGTTGCAAAACGAAAATTTCTTGAGTCAACGTTTATCTCCTTATGTGATAATTCCATTAATTTTAAAACTGACTCAAAGGACATAAACAAATATTACTCCGCAATCCTAATAAAAAAATAATAATATACTTCTAATATACAGCTAAAAAGTTCAATTCAAATTTTTCCGCCTTTTTAAATATACATAATTTATAAAGTCCAACTATAATAATACCATTTACCTAAAACTAGTTGTTAATTAAATACAGAAATATAAATAATTAATAAAAAAAAATTTTTTAAATTCAAATAAAATTAGTATAATAAAAATTTTTGATACGATTAAACTAGAATAGGTTACATCAGGTTACCGTTACCACATTTTTACCATGTTATTTTTGTAATTTTGTTATATTTTTTATTTGTTATAGTTATTGTTAAAATAATTGTTATAAGACAGGTTAATGTAGTTATGAGTTGTTGAGAAATAGTGACGAACCTAACAAAATGTTAGGTAATAGTTTTTCAATTCATAAATTATGGAAAAAAGTTTTTTATACATTTTCAATCTAAGGTAAGATCTCTTATAGTTGATTAGTTTTTGTAATATAAAATTTCATTTAAAATGTTTAAAATATCATGCTTTTAAATTATTAATTGTCTCTAATAGAACATGTAAAATTTACAGTATTATTTCGATGTTTTTAGGCCTGAAGATGACCGTAATGGTCGAAATATAGCCGTATGTGATATGTAGTTTATTTCAATTATTATCGACCCTAAACGACCGATACCACAAGAATTTAGTTTTAAGACGATTTACAATATGTTGGACGACTAAATAACAAGTTTCTCGTCAGCGTAACTTCAGTTATAAATCATTTTGAAGGTCTTGAAGAGTAGGAAAAGAATAATATGTAACTATAAATATAAAAGTTTAATTTGGACAACGAACATTTATTGCTGAAATGTAAGTGTCGAAAAATGTTACTGCGGATGTAACATGTATTATATATTTTATAAAATCTTTCCAGGTAGACTAAGAATGTGTAACTATAAAAATGTGGTACTAACCCCGTGGTGGAGCGTTCCAGCCACTTTCCACTTTATACCTGTACAATGTACCTCCGAAGTTGGTAACTATGGTGTAGTCATTAGTGAGCTGTTAAAATGATCATCTTTGTGTGGGATCGAACCCACGACCTTGATTTGCCTCGACTCATTATTAACTTGGTGGGTGCCTAGAGCCCCTCGGACACGCTGGCTCCCTAAGTAAAGTGTAACTTTCCCCCGGAAAATATTTCCTAGTTGCCATATTAGAAAGAAATGTGGCATATATAAGACCAAAACGCAATTTTTTTACGCATGCAAGTTTTTTATGCGCCGCATTACTAGTTAATTTTTTTTTATTGTAATCCCGTTAACAGCCTAGGTTATTACAGGACGAGAGTTTTTAGGACTATAGTTCATTAGTATTGATAATGAGGTAATTCTATCTTGTGGACGCATCCAATTTACTACCTATGTATATTCAGATACTGTTAGTCTATGGTTCTTTCCCTCTTCCACTATTAAATTACTCGTTGTCTGTTGCGCCTGCGATTTACATCTGAAGTCAATTACTTCTGCGTATTGCTATGTTCTGGTAAAAATTTTGGATTTATATATTTCATTGTTGAGATATCTTTTCTTTGTTCATTATGGTCTTGCCACTATTAAACACAAATACCAATTAAGAAAGAATTATTGAAGGCTTTTTCGCTCTTATATTTCTAATTTACATATTTATTCAATGTAATTAATTCAGAGAAAAAATATGAAGAGTAGGTATTTTAGGTACTATAAAAAGTTTTAACATTTAAAATATAAATCTTTATTTAAACTTAAAAATTCTAAACTGATTTTCCTGTGTGAAAAAGGCCTGCATTAATTCAGGAGCCAAATATAATTTTTCGAGATTTCTTTTCTGAACTTCAGATTGGGAGTTGGAAATTAAACATTGTATGTTGAACGGCTGAGTTCCCGAAGGCCGCTGCGCAGAGGCGTCAGGTGTTAGGCTCGGATAATAAGGGGTCCAGAAACCCTCTCAAATAACCAAATATCCCGCTTAAACCATCTCTACTTCCCGCTATTTGAACCATAGTGCTCTACCCTCATTAATTTATTATGATCCCTTCATTTCTCTCTTTCCTCAGATTTTTATTCCTGGTTCAGTATTTTTACTCTTGCTTTTTTCTGACTTTGACAAATTAATTCTTTGCGAAAGTGTTGTTTTATTCCTTTTTCGGCCTTTTTATGTTATTCTCTTTTTCCCCGCTGCTGGTCTGTTCCCAAAATTATTTCTAGAATGGATTTTTTTTCATTTTTATTTCAATTTGGCCCCTGTAAAACTTGAAACTGATTTTTTTTTCATTCTCAATATATGCATAT
>KZ651551.1:371662-385823 GCA_001010745.2 Gerris buenoi
AAACACTAACCCTAAGTGGTATATATATTTGTAATCTACTCTTCAATACCTTTCATTTGATACCCCACTTCAAAATTAGTAAGTGGTAGGAGGGGGGGGGGATTATTAATTTTTTGACAAAATGGCGGGGAAAATGAAATATTTCCCCCAAGTGGTATATATATTTGTAATCTACTCTTCAATACCTTTTATTTGATACCCCACTCAAAATTTTAAAAAAATATTTTTTTCTCGTGATGTGAATTATCCGCCATTTTGAATTTGAACAGATGATTATTTTGACTTCTCTATATTTTTCCTGTGTGCGCGTCAAAACGATCTTTAATACTGGTTAAGTTTCACGCTTTTATCTCTTTTGGTTCAAAAGTTATTGGAGTGACAGACAGACAGACACAGGAACGAAACTATAAGGGTTTCTTTTTTTTTGGTTTTACCATCGAAACCCTAAAAATTAATAAAATTAATAATCCTACATGTAAGTTCGTAATTCTCTTTTGATAAAGATGACATTAATTCATTTGTTATATTTTGTGCGGAATTAATTATCTCGGGAGGAGTATTATTCTTCTTCTTTTCGTATTATTCTTCCATAATCATGAGTGAATAAAGTTTATCATGGGTTGAGACCATGGAGGTAGGAAAATAGATGGAAAAATCACTCATTGCTTTTCACTAAAAACTCTACTACTTTGATACAAACAGCTAAATAGTTTTATTAAGTGTAAACAAACACGCTAATCGTGCGTTAAGGTAAAGAATTCTTCTTTTTATCCGCACTAGGGCAGAAAAAAAGAAGAATTATGAACGCGCATGCGCAATGAATATAACTACGGAATGAATAATATATGATAATATATGTTTATATGAATGAATAATAATATAAACAGAGATAAAATGTGTATATTTCGTATCAATCGTAGATAATAGTTATTTATGCACCTTGGGAGTAAAGTAAGCCATTATTCCCTGTGCACAAAAATTGGTCCTTTAGGCGAAGCCGAAGGAACCATGATCCCTAAATCCCAAGGCGAAGCCGAGGGAATAACGCTAATTAGCGATAATTAATCTCTTAATTAGAGATAATTATAGCGAGGGGAATAATGTCACTTTACTCACGAGGTACATAAAATATTAATAGGTACATACAATAAATAACAATAATTATTAGCAGTTATTAGAGATTTAATAGCAGATATTATAAGTGATTTAATATTAAAAACAAACATGAATTGGAATTAAACTCAAGTAGAAGGTTATTTAGATGCAGGTTATAAACAATTGTAAACAAGGTCGAAAAAGCAGTGTCGCCAACCTGATTTCGACAACTTCATTGCATTTGACATTCATTTTCCACTATTTATAACATAATTAAGTTGGCAATCCTTACTTTTTCGCCCTACTTCACTTTATCGCCCTTCTTTTACTTTTTCTCCCTACTTTTTGAGTTGAAGAAAAGACTTACTTTAGTCCCTCTAAACTGAAGTAATCCAAAATCATAACTTTTTCTCCCTACTGGAGATACATTTAAACCAACAATTATCATGCGTGATAGTATAAAAACTGTCAAATGGAACATGTGTAGTAAGCCACTAAAAGCGCCACCTACTTAACATTTTACTTTTAATTCGTCTTCTGGTCAAGGTCTTACATATTCTTTAATTTCTAACATTTAACTCGTTAACATATATATCTTGTTAAATAAAGATCCTGAATACAACTAATAAAAGTTACAAATATTTTTGTGTAATTTGTATCAAATATAAAAATTTATGTGTAGAATATTATTACTGGAATATTTGTACTTGATACGTTATTTGTTCTAACTGATAAAGAGGAGTGACGTGATAGGTTAAGACCATTATCCAATTAGAATCGTAGACGTGTTAGTTTATTTGATCCTTTCGTTTATTCGCCATGTTATTTCTCAATTTAATGTATTCTTTCTGTATAAAATACAATTAGTGTGATCTATTTCTCGTGTAGTTAACCGCTTTTTAGTGCTTTAAAAGATTTTCTTATCTAATAACGAAAAAGAATCACATGTTGTTAATCTGAGATTATCAAGAATTGCTTTCTAAAATCACTTTGCAAATACGTTTTTTTTTTTCTTGAAAAATTGGCTCATTAGCAGACTCACAATGTTTGGAGGGGATAAATAACAGAGCAGTAAGTTTTTTTTATTTACGTAAGATTAAAAGACAAATATTTACCTGTTAATGCACATAATAAGACAATATGAATTCTGTACAAAAACTTGTTTATATAAACATAGTTATCACTTTTGCTAATTGACTCTTGTCATGAGCATTAATTTGAAAATACAGAAAGTTCGAAGCATACTTCACTCGAGTTAGCTACGTGATACGTAGTCGATCTACGCACGCACGCACGTTTTATAGCAGGGACGAAATAATATATATTTAGTACTTTTTTAATACAATAGAATAAGTCAATTTTTTTTAGAAGTTGATCTATTTCTTGTGCTGTGATTTTCATCCGGTTTGCTTTACAATTTGTTTACCGTCTAAAGCTAATTATATTTATGAATGTTGATGTTAATTCCATTTATTAGTATAATTTGCAACAATATTATCGGATTTCTCTAGAAAAAGAAGGTTATTTAACAGGTTATTTGTGCGCATAGTAAACAATTATATGTTTGTAAACTGAAATATGTTTGCACTACAATTAATTGTTTTTATAAATTTTGGGTGATTATAATATGTAAATAATTACAAGATAAAAAAAAAACTTTTTATATGTATTATAACGTTTTTAAAATTTCTCTTGAATAAATAAAAAAGCATACATTTGTAACCCGTAAAAATGAAGATCGTAAATTAATATGAATAATGTCAAAACTTTTTATATGTATTATAACGTTTTTAAATTTTCTCTTGAATAAATAAAAAAGCATACATTTGTAACCCGTAAAAATGAAGATCGTAAATTTATATGAATAATGTCAAAACAAATAAATAAAAAAATGTCGGATTTTTTCCGAAATAACTTTCCATATAGCAAAATTTGCTGTAAACGAATTAAATTGTCATCGTGTTCTGAGCTATTCTAAAAGTTTCAAATGTCTAGCTACTCGGGATTTTAGTTAAAAGTCGATTGCAAGATTTGTACTGGACGAACTAAAAAGCAAGCTAATAAAAACGTAGTAAATCGATTATACCAGGGATGTTAATGTTTACTCTATTTATTACTGTTTTTCTCTATATTTATATTTTTTTTTCAGGAATGTGAATTTTAATAGGTTTTAGTATTCATAGTAAATAAAAATAAAGATTAATTATAAAATGAATGTAATAATGATAAGAATTGTATGAATAGNTAACGGTTTAAAGAGAAAACTAAATAAATGTGTGAAAATGTACAAAAATTATATTAAATCTAAGGACACATAACCATAAGTATTACAAATTTGTATAGGACCAAAAGTTTGGACCTTTTCAACGATAAGCCTGGCATAAGAGTTTTGGTGGGTATGTCTTTTATACAAATCTACAGTTTCATTCAATGTTCCCCCCAAAAAAGTCCCACCCTATTCTCCGGGCAATACCGGGTACTTCAACTAGTGTATAATATAATATGGTTTGAACGTTATTCTGGACAGTTTCGATAAGCTATATTCCATTCAACTTCCATTCAACAAAATTTACAGAAAACGAATTAAATTAAGCTGAAAGATGGCTAAAAGTATTAAAATAATGCATTGTCATCGTGTTCTGAGCTATTCTAAAAGTTTCAAATGTCTAGCTACTCGGGATTTTAGTTAAAAGTCGATTGCAAGATTTGTACTGGACGAACTAAAAAGCAAGCTAATAAAAACGTAGTAAATCGATTATACCAGGGATGTTAATGTTTACTCTATTTATTACTGTTTTTCTCTATATTTATAATTTTTTTTTCAGGAATGTGAATTTTAATAGGTTTTAGTATTCATAGTAAATAAAAATAAAGATTAATTATAAAATGAATGTAATAATGATAAGAATTGTATGAATAGATATAACAGTATGAATATAATAATGTGTCTTGATTTCTCTTTGAATAGGCATGTAAAATTTATTTATCTCAGCATAGTTTTGGGCCGCACCGACCATATAGATAGACATTCCTTAAAACATATTTTTGGAATTCTTAAATTTTATTATTGTCTTTCTTATGTTTTATAAATACACATATTCCTAATTAACACCTCTTAACTAAAGCACTCTTATTTGTGGTAAAAAACTATAATTTAATGTTTCAGGTTATTTTTTGTGTTAATTTAAAAAATTAATAACTTTCTTAATATTGAACTTTAAATCTCATTCACTTATATTTGTGTTTTAATAAAAAAGAATAACAGCTACTGTAAATCAATCTATTTTTATATGTGCTTCAGAATATAAGCTAAATGTGGAATCTGCTATTTTCTAACAAATTGTATAATTTATATCTGGTTATTTATTAGGTGCTAGAATGAAGGGGGGGTGGGGGGGGGAGGAGGATTTTATTCAATTTTCTTTATCGCTTCCAGGGATGCCAATTTTTGTTGCGTTTATTTTTGTCTATTTATTCTGTTTATTCCTTATGAAGGGGAATTTTGGGTTTGTCTCATGATGTGGAAAGATGGTATAATAAATGGTACTATGGAGAAGACGGGTTTGCTTTATGGGAATATGGAGGAAAATATTGTCCTATAAATCCATATATCACATTAATATAGGTTAGAAGTTCTTTAAAGCTTTAAAAATCGGATTTTTACTTAATTTTTTTATCCTTATATGTATGTGGTATAAATATGTCCCCCGTAAATAAAGAAATACTATGTTCCAGACCCTCTCCCAAAAAAATCAGCCTATCAGTGAAGTACTCACTTCACTCCTACTTTTTTGACAAAGATTGCTCTTGTCATAAAAGTAAAAGCTGGCATTAAACAGACTGCCGCATTGTTGACATCACTACATTGAAAGACAGACTTTTTTTGGTTGAGGTCTGGAACTTTTTCTTTTCTCCCTAGTTCTCTCCTTCCCCATTACCCTCGTTATATGTCGTTTAACTCTTATGTGACTACACACGATGCTGATGTTTTATGCCTTATTCACAATCAGAATGTCAGGAGTGTCGTGGTTTCGTTCGGGGACTCCTTGGTTTGCATATGAACAAGAATTGGTTAGATCCTTTCCGAATACTTTAATGTTTGGTGATATTCAATCCATCACTATGAAAAAACCAGTTTGTTGGTCCTAAAAATTAATTATACCATTCGAAAGCTTATGACGTGAAGAAGTTTATTTCCGAATTTTTCACGCTTCTAGCGTCCCTAATTTAGATTAGAGAGCTCTGTAATTTCGTTGTCAAATTTAAAAAAAATTAAATTTAACAGAACATATCAAAGGAGCTTTGCAGCTGTTAATGTGAAAATCAAGGAGTGATTCTAAAAGTTGTTTAAGCTTATTTGGTTTTTGATATACATATTAGGTTTTTTTTTAATTTTCGTAAAACACTCTAGAAACAGAAATAAATCGATATCCCGAGAACTATTGAGAATTGGACTCATGTTTACTATATTTTTATTGCATTTGACCCATGGAATCTACCAGTTTCGTTGTGGAATTTTATGCTGATATTGAAACGTATAATAATAAAGTTAATATATAAAACTAGAATTTTGTGGAACTTTAGAATGAATGAGTCTTAAACTTAGCTATTTTGTTCTTATTTATAGATTGGGACCTTGGCTTTAATTTTCCTATTTGAATTATGACTTCAAGTTCTTTTTTACTAGCATTCTATATTAATTCTCTTTTATTTATTCATTTTTAAGATAACAGTTATTCTATAATTAAAAGTCAAAACTGACTCTTTTCTTCAACTCTTGACTGTTTTTCTTCTTTTTCTTCTTTTTCGACTTTTCTATTTTATATCTCCAAGTATCCCAAACTTTAAAAGTAAAATTAGATTTTTTTTTTTTAATATTTCAAAATAGTGCAATTATAGGGATCATTTGCATAAATATATTTATAATCGTACTGAGAACATTAGCAATAATGATGAAAAATACAAAGAAAATGTATCATTTTTTACCAGGAAGAACATTTGAATAAGAAAATACTACTCAGTATTTTAATGAAAGAAATAATAAATCTGTGCATCACGATGAATAAGTTTCAATAAAACTTAAAATATCAAAATATGACCGTCTCAAATTATTATTTTCATCTTTGAACTTTCGCAGAGTTCTCTCATTAACATTTATGAAGTATAGGTTATTTAAAATGAAAACACCAAACGCGTATTTAGTAGAAGATTCAAATAAACGTTTATAAGAAATTCAGATCAAACTAAAATTCAAAAATATATTAAATATGTTATTCATATTTATCGTTATATATCTAATAAACATTGAAAGTAAAAATCAGTTCACGAGATCATAATGTGGTATATCATTATGTGTACCAAAGTCAAGAACTTTGAACAATTACTTATATACGTTCTAAACTACATTAGCTCAAATCCCACGTGTGTTTAAGTTTTTAGCTTGTTCACATAGTGCAGTTTTGCGGTGAGAAGTAATTCGAGGCAAGTGCTGTTTGAGGACGGAGTCTGTAAGCTTGGTGATTAGGTCAAAGCTATTGATTGAGGTGACACTGGAGCTCTACCAGTCCGCTTCTCTTCATTAGCCCAGTAAGCCGAGAAACATGTTTTGTGATTGTAATGACGTCACTTAATTCATCTGATATTTTAAGATGTTTTTTACAATTTTTTTTAAAATATAGTGATAAAAATCATAACAATTCCGCAATTTATTTATGTTGTTATTCATTCATTACTTCTTTTTATATTTTTACTTGTTTCTGTACTCATTCTCAATTCTATTCTTTTAATCGAGATATATTAATATTTTTCTACACACTTCTTCTCTTTTTCGTTTAATACTTATCTATATTATTTTTTATTTCTACTCCAAAACTTTTATTACAGTTTCATTCTGTTTTTTTCAACCGGTTCCCCTAAAAAATTTTTTTTCTTCGAATTCCTCCTTCCTTTGCACCTAGTATAAATGATTACTGAACTTTTGTAAATTTCCAATGCAGATGAAGTCCCACAACATTTTCTTTTACTTTCCTTTAAAATAACAATTTTATATTATAATAGCCTTATAGATGACCCTTGTTAACACAAGGGATCTTTTTTAAATAAATAACCAATCCCCTTTTTTATCACATTATAAATTCGTGTAGTATCCTATCTACATTCATCCACAAATATAAATGAATAATAATAATTCCTCACAATATATATACATACACACGTTCTCTCCCACACATATAAACTATATTATGCTGTAAGTTTAATGGTATGCCCGATGTTATATTTGATAAAGTATAGTCCTATATTCATTAGATGATGCGATATGATTCTCTTCGAATGTATATTCAAGAATAATTTGTTTTGCTTCTGCCTGAATACAGTGCTGTTTCATGTTCGCCTTGGCGTGCTGTAATTATGAAAATCCCATGAAGATTTCTACTCTCCCTCTCCGTCCTCTTATTCGATTTTATTATTACTTTCCTTTAACTTTTTCCTTTTTTTATTTTAATGAATATTTATTTATTTGTCAGTAAAAGTGAAGTAAAGTAAGAACAGATAATTACGAGTATTACTTATTTCATTTTTAATTAAAATATACATTTTACATACATTTTTTTTTATAAAAATATATTATGTGTGTTTAATAAAAATAAGTTAAACGCACAGACACATTTTATACTTACATTTTTATTTAAGATTACATTATTTTATTTTATTTTTTTTCCTTTTCACTTTTTCAGATTTAATTTTTTGTAATGACCCTTTATTTCTTTCATAATTTTATACATTTTTTTTCTTAACTAAAATTTCTCTTAATTATGATTTTCATTCTGGTTGTTTATTACATCCTCTGCTTATGGATTACAGGATGATCCTAGAAGTACCGCAGTCTAATTATTCGGATATTAGAAAAAGGTCTCTTGGTTCTACGGAGCATCTGGCCTCTTAATGTTCGGTGTCCCTACCTCCCCCAAATATTCTTCCCTAATACTCCTAATCTCTTTACTAATTTTCTTTTTCTCTTCTTTTTTTTTTTAACTTTCATACCTTCTTTTAAAACCTCTATTTTGGGCTTTATTTTCGACCCTCTTTTCTTTAAACGAATGTTCATCCTTAATTAGCTTTTGTACTGAATTTTAGGCATAATTGGCTTAACGATGCAGCGGATTATAATTCCGGTAAAACAAAATCTTGGTCTTCATTAAACCAAGAAGCCTGATTGGATATTGTATAATTAAAGTTGGGATATAGCAATGAAACTATTTCTAATATAGGACATGACTTGAGTTACCTATAATAATAAAACCAATGTTCGAACGCAGGACATATTACATAAAGCGGTGGCGCAATGTATCATCAACGAAAAATATATTTAATACATGCCAAAACGTTATGGTCCACGCGATGAGGAGCAGTCATATCGAGAATACAATTTTCTTCAATAATCTTTGGAAACGTGTGAACGTAGTTACCAATTACTTAGCCTAAATTAAGGTAAACCTTTACTGTATTACAGGTACAAGGAAAAAAGTCTCTCCACGCAAAATTGAAAAATGTTTTGCCTCTACAGTGCCACTTACCGTGCCATTTTACAGGGTCATCTTCAGGCCATCCTTAGTGCCGAAAAACGTGGAAACGTGAATTTCCAAAAAAAAAAAAAGCCGGGGGGAAGCAAGCAAAACCAAAAAACGGCAAAAAAACCAACCTGGTGCAAAAAGCCGCCTGGTGCCAATGTCTGGCTTTGCATGACTCACCCAGCTCTATAAGATCTTTTGGCTGATTCACGTTTCCGCCTTTTTCGGCTGAAGATGGCCATATTGAGGCCAAAAGCTGCTTTGATTATTATAAAATAATTTCACGTGATGGGACTTTTCCTTCTACCTTTAAATGATGACCTCCGCTAACGTATATTATTACCACTAACGTGTAACTGATATTCTATCTTTACTGTAATGTTTAAATATTCTTTTCTAAGCTCTTTAAATGTAAAAGTGAATTCTAATTTTGCTAAAGAGTAATTATTATTATACTTTCCTGACCTTAATTAAACTAAATTAAGGAAGAACGTTTTTTTTTTTTTTTTTAATAAATTTTTTAAATAATGCTTTGTTCTTTCAATAAGCATTTTAAGAATCTCTTTAGACTAACGCTTATAAAAGACGTATTCAATATTTTGAAATTCCCTAAACTAAAACAAATTGCATATACGATTACATCCTTTTAATTCTGTGCTTATATTATTTATATTTTTTTATGAACAAAAAATATAATATAATAATAGCAAAAATGGGTTGGAAGTCTTGAAAATATGATGTATATTATAAACATTTATAAATTTGTATGTCCCTTCGGGAAAAGTTTCTTCATTTTTATTTATTTATTTTTTCATCTAAACCCGTTTAATTTTATGGTTTATTTTGGTATAAAATGCTTGAAGCAATTTGTTTCATTTAAAAAAACCCTCACATGAAAAATTTGAATTTTTTCCCCCTGTGTTTCACATTCTCCCTGGGTGTAGAACTTTTTAATTTATGATATTTGGAAAAATATTCGTGACCGATGAAACGACTTTTTTCTTCTCCTTTTTTTAAAAATTTATTTTCCTTGCACTTACTTTAAAGTAGCATTAAATGCGGGGATAAAATACAAATGGGAAGCAAATGGGAAGGTAAATGTTGTCCCCTTTTCTTTTAAATTTTCTTTATTGAAGGGATATTTTTTTCTCCCCTTTATTATATTGTTTCCGAGCTTAGGTATATCAAATAAATAAATAATGATTTTCTACACTTCATGGAAAAACATTGAAATGTCGATATGCGGAGTCAATGGCCAAAGACATATCCATGATTTAATATTTTTCCACGAAATGAAGAATATTTTTTTTATATAATAGCGTAAGAACACAATTATATATGTATGTAAAATGATTACTCTTATTTAATAATAATTTTAATTTTTAATTATTTTTTGTTTTAGGTGAGTGCCATTGTTACTGATTTTCTGGATATTAAGTAAGATTATTTTATGTAAGGATTTTTTTTCTCTCTTAAATTTATTAATTATTTACTATATTTTCTGGAAAACTGTCCTCTCTATTTATTTATGACTTTTTGTATTTTAAAAGTATTTAAGTCGGTTTTCTCATCTTTTCCAATTCCTTTCAAGTTTCATTATCAATAATTAGTTTAATTCTAGTTAAGAAAAGAACGCATAATTAGCACGAGAATTTTTTTTAAAATATTGATTTTTTTTTTGTTTTAATTAGCCAAATAATTATACACACAATTCTATCGTTATTTTTACTTGAGGTGTTATTAATATATATTGTTTTAATACTTACATCAATAGACATTTTATTGAACATACAAAAATTGTAAAACTTAATTTCGAGAATATTTTTTTAAAACTTCGAAAATTTTAAGATTTTTTTTTTCTCTCTCTCTCTCTGCTACCGTCTATTTTCCTTCCATATGTGTAAAATAATTTTATCAAGCTAAATTTGTAAACTTAATAATGAAAACGTTTAAATTCTCTCAATATTGATGTACAATTTCTATTCTTTTTTTTCTCGGTGTGAATTTACGACTTTTTTTTATCCATGTATTATCGTAACACAGATAAATTGATTTTATTGTCCAGTGGGAGGGGCTATGAGTTGTACAACACTTATACAGAGATGGGAGAGATTTATTGGTTTTATTTTATATAGAAGGCACCGTTCTAACCGCGTTCTAAATATGATTTACTGATGATACTTGCCTCCCTTTTTTTTACAAAACCCTAATAACGAAATCAGTTTTTCATTTTGTATATGGAAACTTGGGAATTTCCGATAAAATATTCCCCTGATACACTTTACTCTAGATACTTCTGTAGTTCCTTTTTCGCTCTATTATC
Organism: Gerris buenoi; assembly: GCA_001010745.2. NCBI lineage: Eukaryota > Metazoa > Arthropoda > Insecta > Hemiptera > Gerridae > Gerris > Gerris buenoi. Next base: position 382,649 of record KZ651551.1, read on the forward strand.
AAACATTTAATTGTATTCTATATTGTTTCATCTTCAATTTTTTTAAATTTATACTAAAACAATATAATTATAATTTACGTCAGCATATATGTATATACATACATATGTGTGTGATTGAAAATATTACTTTATTGGATTTGAAATAAATAAGGTAATATTTTTGGCTTTTATTATTAAAGCATTTTTTTTTCTGATTGCATCTTATAGATGTTACTGTTGATATTTAAAAGTGAAGTATGTATTATAATTACCATGTTATTTGTGACTATTTGCATTAGCATATTGTAGACATGCCTAAACATTCCATATAAGTCCGTCGTTCTCTTCGTAGTTTTACAGGAAACATTGACTCTACTTTTATTGTGAGAATGTTGCATGTTAAGAGTATAATATCTAAATTAATTTTTGTTAATATAATACCTTAGTTTTGAATTTTAAGTATATTATGTTACTTGAGGGGGTTTAAATGTTACAGCCCTTTTGTCCTCTTCTATCTAAAAGGATAAATCAGCTGTCTGAAGTGCAGTGGTAACCTAATATATAAAGTTGAAATATGCTATGAAGGTAACTTAGCTGGAAATCCTGTTTAAGACCCATTTTGTATTCCACGTGGCCATGTTGGTTGTCTATTTTAAGTCTACCGCTTAGAGAAATTGGTTTGTCTTTAGGTTCACCAAGTTATCCATTGCGTTAAAGTTATTCAGTTTTGAGCCGCACGGAATGCCAAGTATTCTAGGTAGGGTTAATTTCACCCAATATATTCCTTGATATTAATAGCCATAAATTATTTTGAACATCTGAAAAATGTTAATCAGGCTTGATATTAATTATTATTAAATATATCATAAAATATAGTAATAAAAAAATAAATTTTGATAATTATTCTTAGAGACACAAAAACACAACTCGTAATAATATATATATATTTTTTTCGGATGCTAATTTATATTATGATTCTTAAGCTGACGGCACCACCCGCATGAAAGAATGCTTGTTTGTGTTCGCGGGTACTCCGGGTAAAGTCGGTACGTCAAAGGGATGTGTGCGTTTGTTGCGGACGCTTTTTGAGCTAACTCCTTGAGCACTCGCAGGGAGCCTGTGATTTGACTTGGAGAGCCGAGAAAGGTATATTTTTTCTTTCGTATTATTTATAGCTATAGTAACTAACTAACTATATAATAAAACTAACATCTAATGTATATAATTAACTAGCTGGATACCCGTGCTTCGCTACGGAGTGTTTTTATATTTGATAAGTTTATAAACTACGAGGTATTTGTATAAATAACATACATTCGTTGACTTTTATATATATATGGCCGCCATCTTGAATCAAAATGCCCGATTGGTAAACTATGTATCAAAAGTTACTAATTTCATATAAGGAAGCCAGCTTCTAAATTTCAAGGTTCTAGTGCAAATAGTTCCGGAGATATCGTCTTGTCGAATTTTGTATATAAATGGCCGCCATCTTGAATCAAGATGGCGGATTTTTAAAATATTTCTTTGCGAGCACCTAGAAGGTAAGAGGAACACACCTACAAAATGTCATGGTCGTAGGTCCAGTGGTTTCAGAGATATCGTGATGTGCCAGTGAGTCAGTCAGTGAGTGGTATTTGGATTTTATATATATAGATAAATGTTAATTAATACTAGAGATGAGTTGATTTAAATACATTAAGTTTAAAAGAATAACAGATTAAAAAGATAAATATATGTAGGTGGCATAAAAGTTAAAAAATGCGTCATACAATTTGTTTACTTAATTGTATTACTTCCAAGCTTATTACTAAAGGCACAGGCCTACGGGCCCGAGCCTCCTAATGACACGGGTAAGACCAAATATTACATTTATTTGATCATTTTTATCTTTGATCAACCAAAAGATTAAACAAATTCTATCTGTTTAAAACGAGTTACATGGGGAAAAAAAAAATCGACATCCACAATCTTCTTCTTCTTTTACACTTCTATTTTTTTAATAAATCTTAATGATAATAAATAGCCGGAGCTTATACCGAGTTTTGATTGAACTAGTTTTAAAAAGATAATTAATTTGATTCCAACCAACGCCTACACTGTTTTAGTTCCACTCTCAAGTCCACCTAAGAAACCCTTCAATTAATTCATGTATTATAGTTTTAGTACTTATGATGTAGTGTATTAAAAAACAATAAAGAATAGCCGGGAACAAAGACAAACGTTCGCAAACAATTGCGCTCGTTCGGTGTGGACATCGTGGTTTAGCAGTTGTTTGCAAACCCTTTTTGAGAAGGCGCGTTTGGTGTGTATGAGGCTTTAAAATATTTTCGTTACTTGTTTAAAATAGCATTCGAGTTTTTTTATCAGCTATTTGAAAAGTCAAGTTTTGTTAATTCATATAAATTTAAGTGTATTGAGTACAAATAAATTTAAAAAAAGGAAATACTTTTTTTTTAAAATATTACATTTTCACTTTCGGTAAACAAATTTAAATGTTAAATATAGGTTTAAAAGTTTTTGACTTAAGTATTTCTACACTTAAAAAAAGGGTTGAAAGTTAACGTTCGTATACTTGGCAGCCATGTTTGAAACTTTTTAACCGCCATCTTTCTTACTCAAGTTTTTGGGGGCTTGAATCCCTGTTGGTAATTTACTTCCTCATTTTATCTATCTCAGTTTTGAATCTCGCTTACCTTGAGGGAGAGTTTGTGCTTACCCCCGGAGGTCTACTATTACGGCCCTACTAAGTTACCGTATTTCATTGGGTGAAAATTCATTGCTATTTTCTGCCTTTCTCTCTGTGGAAAACTTTCCAGTGATTCTCTTCCATCATTTCTCCTTTCTAAAATTATGAAAAGTTTTAATTAGAAAACAACCCTCTTCTAAAAACTGGAGAAGAATATATACCACAATTTAACCTCTGTGTGTTTATTTGATGAAAAAACATTTTTATTTCTACATGGTTACTTTTTAACACTCATCTCTCTTTTCAGCTTTGTTTTTCTTGTTCTGATAATGTGTCATAACTCTGTCTCTTCTTAACCAAGAGATAGGTGTACTCTAACTGCGATTTTTTTTCTGTCACTTCTCATTTTGTTGTATAGAGTTAAATGAAAAGTTTTTTGTCGTAGTTTCTAGCTCCAAAATTTTAATTTTTCGTGGTGTCCAACAAAGATATATATATATATATATA
>KZ651551.1:386240-417057 GCA_001010745.2 Gerris buenoi
ATATATAATATATGTGTATAATATATAATATATCAATAACATTTTTTCTGGAATCATAATATGGTGTTAATTTATTTCTATATACTTATTCGTAATGTTATCTCGCAATTTTGTTTCAAATCTCGTGTGAAAATATTACTAAAAGTTCTCCTTTATTATTATTATATAATTTATATAGATTAATGTATGTACTCTACACATAATTGATGTTCTTGTGGGACCTATTTATAGGTCTTAACTGTTTTCCTTGGTAAATACTTTTTTGTACGGTTGTGAATATCAAAAAAATGTCTAAAGTTCCAGAATACGTGCCTATTTTGACACCTCAGTTTTAGAATAAAGACTGCTACCGAATATTAGAGAAACATTTGGATCAGACGTGCTAGCTAGCTGGTTTGTATCTTTGCAGAATGGTAAAATCTCTCGTGTTCGGCCTCAATCGGATTTTCGTTTATGAATACTCAAACATGTGAGCACTTCTGAGGGTTCTTCCCATGTATTTGACCTCTCGTATACATGCAAATGTCCCTTATATGAATACTATAAATTCAAGTTATAAAATTTCATGACTACTGCAAATCTTTGATGTCTTTTGATACATTAAATACTTTTACAGATATTGAAGCCTTTAATCTTATTTATTATTCCTTTATTAATATTCTTTTGTCCCTACATACTATGGATATGACGATGTGCCTTTTTAAGTCTATGAAACAATAAAATTATTTAGGTTAAATGAAATTTAGTATTAATTTGTCTCATTCTTTTAAAACAAGAATCGATATTACAAAGAATACCTTATTTTTAAATTATAATTTAGCTTTAATTGTTCGATTTATTTACGAATATAACAACCATCTAAAATCTGGTAAAAGTTGTGTGAAGAATAAAATTATATTGTAGCTTCAAACATCACGTTTTTTCCTAAAGCTCTCTTTTAATTCAGAATACCCGCTTTCTTTGGAATAGTATATATATATATATATATATTCTCCTAAAAATGTTCGCAACTTAATTTAAGAACAGCGTTTTAACATTGTAAAATGGTCCATTCCACTGACTAATTACATTTTAAATCAGACAATTCGCTCTAGTAATTACTTTTGCTCTGCTCTTATTGCCATTAGAAAGAAGAGAAAGGTGCAAAGCATTAAAAGTAGTTCATTCCAGTTATCAACTTGCTTCTGTTGAATTGTTCTTGTTAAACAATATTTTTTCTCATCATAAATACAAATTGTATTTTATTTTTATTTTTGAAAGAAAAAAAAACCATAACACTTTTATGATTAGTATTCCCATTGTTTTATAAATTATATTTAAGGTGGCTTTCACACTGTGCAAGAGTCTATGCGTGCACGATCCCGCTTCAGTAACTAAGGGTGCGGCCACTGTGCACGCTGGTTCCGAATCAGGTTGAGACTCAGTAAACAAGCGTGAGAATTAAGCTGAGTAGTTAAAGGAGGATGACCATAGTGGAAGAAGGCAACTGGATGTGCACGCAGGGTTCGGAGTCAGAGTGTACGCGGGTTCCGAATCAGGTCCAGGCTCCGAAAACCGGCTTGTGACATGTCAGCTTGAGGAAAGCAGGTGATGACCGTTGTGGAGGCAGGTAAAAATACCTGCTACTTTTTTGAGCAGTTAAAAAATTGTAGAGAACATGAAACGTGAAACGTTTCTTCCTATATAATACTTTCGTCAGTACTTTCGTAATATCGCAAAAAAGTTCGGAAAAAATCAATAATTACAAGATAAAAATAACTTTTTAATGTATTACTTAGTTGGGTCATAATTATTTATACAGGGTGACCGGAAGTTAACCAGCCAAACTTCATGGTTAGTATCTATGGCCAAATTGGAACAAAAAATGTCGAGTAAGCATATGCCCAATTCTCAATAGTTCTCGAGATATCGATTTATTTCTTTTTTTTAAGTGTTACACGAAAATTTTCAAAAAATGCCAAATATCTCAAAAACTAAATGAGATAGGGAAATCAGGGTAAGGAACAATTTTAAAGAGCATAAAAAAACCTTTCAGAATCACTCATTTATTTTCAAATTATCAGCTGCTAAGCATCTTTTAAGTCCTGTTACATTTGAAAATTTGGATTTTTTGAAATTCGACCCCAAAATTCCTGAGCTTTCTACTCTTAATTGAAGGATGCTAGAAGTGTGACGATTTCAGGAAAAACTTCTGCTTTTCATAAGCTTTCAAATGGTATAATTAAAGTTTAAGATCAACGGACTAGTTTTTGAATTATAGTGAATTTAATGTTACCAGGCGTGCATTTTTTTGGTCCGGATCACAACCAATTCTAGTAAAAATGCAAAAAAGGTTTCCCCAAACGATACAACAACACTTAGGGTTTCTTATAGGAAATTTGACGCTGAACAAAAAAGTTCCTATAAACATGGTTCCGAAAAAGCTTCGTTTTCGAGATATTCGCAAAAAACATAAAACAAACACCAATTTTGGACGTTTTTCATAAAAATTCTCCAATAATACAATTATTACCATATTACTCCTTGAAGCAAATCTTGTAGAGAGTCGAATTATACTAATTTTAGCTCTCTACAACAAAATCTTTTAATGTTAAGCGTTGATGGAGATCACCTTAATGGATTGACTAATAAAGTGACAGGGACGTGGGACGTAAAATTTTGAAATTTCACAGAAAATCAGGAGTTTGTCGTGCAGCGCTGGAAAGGGTGTTATTCAACAAAAAATTATATTCCTTACGAGGTTTCCTTTAAGGTGTTTTATGATAAGTAGTGCATTATTTGAGAATGTTCATGAAAAACGTCCAAAATTGCTGTTTGTTTTATGTTTTTTGCGAATATCTCGAAAACGAAGCTTTTTCGGAACCATGTTTATAGGAACTTTTTTGTTCAGCGTCAAATTTCCTATAAGAAACCCTAAGTGTTGTTGTATCGTTTGGGGAAACCTTTTTTGCATTTGTACTAGAATTGGTTGTGATCCGGACCAAAAAAATGCACGCCTGGTAACATTCAATTCACCATAATTCAAAAACTAGTCCGTTGATCTTAAACTTTAATTATACCATTTGAAAGCTTATGAAAAGCAGAAGTTTTTCCTGAAATCGTCACACTTCTAGCATCCTTCAATTAAGAGTAGAAAGCTCAGGAATTTTGGGGTCGAATTTCAAAAAATCCAAATTTTCAAATGTAACAGGACTTAAAAGATGCTTAGCAGCTGATAATTTGAAAATAAATGAGTGATTCTGAAAGGTTTTTTTATGCTCTTTAAAATTGTTCCTTACCCTGATTTCCCTATCTCATTTAGTTTTTGAGATATTTGGCATTTTTTGAAAATTTTCGTGAAACACTTAAAAAAAAGAAATAAATCGATATCTCGAGAACTATTGAGAATTGGGCATATGCTTACTCGACATTTTTTGTTCCAATTTGGCCGTAGATACTAACCATGAAGTTTGGCTGATTAACTTCCGGTCACCCTGTATAAATATACTTTAAATAATATGGATAATTTAACTAATATAAATAGCGTCTTACCTAAACATAATCAATTGTAGTTTCACATAATGTTAATCATCAAACCAAATTATCTTGAGTATTTAAACAAAGTATAATAAATAAAGTTAAAAATGTATTTTTGACTGTTAGTAATTGTTATTTTTATTTAGTTTTAGTTAAATGACAGAGATGTTTAGTGGAAACTACATTATTAACTTTATTTATTATACTTTGTTTAAATACTCAAGATAGTTTGGTTAGATGATTAACATTATGTGAAACTACTATTGATTATTTTAGGTAAGACGCTATTTATAATAGAGAGTTTAAATAAGACGTATTTTTGATTGTCGTAATTCTTTAATTTTAACGTAATAACAAAATGTCGTATGTTTTCATAATTGAGTTTAAGTAATACGTATCAAAAGACGTAGTGAAGTATTTTTTGTTTTTGACAGTTTTGTTTTAAATTTGTCGTATTTTAGAAAATAAACACAAATAACGTAACAAAATAAAGTAACAAAAGTAATACGACAACAGTGACAGATAAAAGTATCACGTCTTTTCACAGTACGATAATTTTATACGTACGCATGCGCAATAAGTTTGACATTTGAAAGACGTATAACGTTAATTTTTTTTACGTCTTATTTAAACTCTTTATTAGTTAAATTATCCATATTATTTAAGGTATATTTATATAAATAATTATATTAAGAGGTTTTATTGATGTTTTAGGCATGATTATGCCCCGGAGGGGGACGAAATATAGCCTGTTTATGCAGTAATCTTCAATTTTTACACCCTTAATGACCCAACTAAGTAATACATTGAAAATCAAGGGACAACTAGAAAACTTATTAAGAACTTTTTATATTTTTTTCTTATTTAACTTTTTATATTAACTATGTTTATTTTTATGTCATAAATCATAAATTTGAAACCCGACAAAATGAAGATCGTAAATATGGGTCTTGTCAAAACAAATTAATAAAACTTTCGGATTTTTTCAGAATAAATTTTCCAAACAGCAAAATTTGCTGAAAACGAATTAAATTCTGCTGAAATATGGCTAAAAGTATTATAATAATGCATTTTTATCGCATTCTGAGCTACTCTAAAAGTATCAAATGTCTAGCTATTCGGGAAGTTAGTTAAAAACCAATTGCAAGATTTTACTGGACCCACAAACAAATAAGAAAGCAAGCTAATAAAAATGTAGTAAAAAAGTTATTTTTATTGCAATTATTCAACCTGCCTCGACTGAAGTCATCACCTGCTTTCCTAAAGCTGTCATATCAAGAGCCTGTTTTCGGAGCCTGAACCTGATTCGAAACCAGCGTGCACTCTGGACGTGTCACACGAATCAGCATGAGGCTATTCACATTGTTTATATTTTATATCCTATAGGTATGCATATATATTTCAATGTATCTTTTGATCGTAATGAATCAAGAAATGCTGAAATGGATTTATATTCCCAAGAGTAACATTTCTATAAAATTAAGTTTAGTTTTAAACTAGCATTAATTTTGTCTGAGCTTTATCGTTTACTATCATTAACTGAAACTACTGGATCTTCTCACGAGTGCTTTTATATTTACTGACATTAGTATTTATTTTGGGCTAAGCATGCATCTTGAATTCATGAAAATTTAATGAAAATAAGATTAGGAACATTCTCGAATGTTACAGTGGCTGATAATCACCAATATTTTAGACCTATATTAGAGGAAAAAAGCAATTTAAGTGAATATATTGTGACTTCTAATTGTAAAACTAATTTAAGGAGGTTTTAGAGAGCAAATTAATCTAGGACCAGAGACCATAATAGCATAATTACATTACAAATTCAAATGAAAATTAGAACTACGACTCAATATTCCAACAGTTTTCAAATTTATTTAAATTTGGTGAATTACTTTAAAATAATTGAAATTGAAAACGTCAATAATAGTTTGCCAATTAAAGTGGCACATAGCTTTCTCGGACCCTAGCACGTACTTTACTTGTTTAGCTTTACCGTCCCATTCATTTATTTACTGATTTCCCCTCTTTCTTCTGACAAAATTGTTTTTTTTTTAACATGAATTAGCTATCAAGTAGGCAATATTTAATTTGCAAACACGGTTAAAATTAAATAAAATCAATTTTGCCTACGATCCCAATTTCATTAAAATCTGAGCAGCAGTTTTTAAGACACGGTTTGCTTCGTAGACAGATAAGAAATCGAAAATTTTCTGATTGCTATCGAGGAATTTTTGTAATTTGAGACATAAATATTTCAAAACGATCACAATGATTCCCTTTCAATCGATAAGTTCGGAAGCAATATTTCGTAATAGTTTAAGGTTATTTTATCAGTTCTACCTCAAAGATACCCACTCTATGTCGCTCTGAATTCTTCGAGAAACAAAATACTAATTTGAGGAAAACACCATTCGTTAAATGGGATATTTCAAACCATCTGTTTTCAAGAATCCTTTTGGAATTTTTGGTTTAAATTCGGTATTTTTACGTGAGTGAGAAAATTGTTTCTGCTTTTGTGGACCCAAATTATTTATTTTGCTCCTATTTTCTGTCTTAAGGTTGGCCCACTCTAAATCGAGTCAGTGCGCTGACACACCTATGCTATCGTAAACTTGGCCTGCTCGGAAAACTTCCGACGACGCAAAGGGTACACATAAAGTTACGCATCTACCTGACTCAAAATGAAAATTTGCTGGAGTAATCCGCTCTCTTTCTTTAATGTTCTTTTTCCGTTCTGGGCCGATTCATGCAGGTCTTATGTTCGCATCCCAATTAAATTAAAATGCAAGCCATTTAATTCGGTTAAATGCCTTAAAGTTTAATACCATTAAATTCCTTAAACATTAATTCTATTAATATTAAATACCTAAAATTGAACTATGCCGCTGCCTTACTCATCCTTGTATGTAAGCCGTTGGTAGTAAGTTAAAGATGAGAGGAGTCAAAAGATTTAAAAGGAGATTAATGACAAAGATTTTAAGCTGAATGTGCGTCATGATGCCGAACTGTCACCCCTTAGTAAGGACAAGAACTCCCTTGAATACACTTATAGCTGAGTAAACCACCATCCTTGGGTCAGGCAGTCCTATCTGCCTGATACCAGGCTAAGCTTAACTCCCCAAACCATATTATCGACTTTCTTCAACAATACTCAACAATACTCTTCAATAATTTTTATATACTTCAATGAATGATTACTTACTTTAATGGATAGCAAAATATAACAGAAAAAAATGTCTGCCAATTAGTGTGGCGCATAGCTTCCTCGCATCCTATTGGTATTATGCTTTTACAAAATACTATTCTAGTTTTGGAATTCGGAGACGTACAATAATGTTAGTTCTTCAGAACGACCTCATAGCTTCGGTTACCTTCGGTCAGTACTGAGTATGCCCGATACAAAACAAATAAATAATAATACATACTTAACTCCTAGTCAGTTTTAACAGGTCACATCCTACCACGTACTTTAATGGTTTTATGATTTTACGTGCTATTATTGTCTAATTTGTATTACTTTTTTCCATCTTAAATTTTAAATTTGTCAAAATAGTTTTTTTTACACGAATACAAGTATCAATTTAAGCAATATTTAATGTGTTTGAAATTAATCCAGAGCTATATCTGCGGGCTACTTTTGAAGAACCATCCAAATTTAAAAATCAGATAAGTACTTTTGTAGATATACTAGTAGGTGTTAATAAATGTGTTTCTTATAAGTTATAAGTGTATTACTTTCCTCAGAACATTCTTCTGAAGTGCAAAGTAGAAGAAATTTTCGATACCCGTTTATAATTTGTTCATATCTTTTAACCCACGTTACTTGTGGCTATATCTATTTCATACAATTTACTAGTATCTATTACTTAAAGTTACTACATTTACTATTAATGTATTCTACTTATTATGATTAAACTATGCCTAGATCGATAGATTTTTTTATTTTATTTTTATTTTTTTTCCAAATCAGAGAATTTTATGCATTTGATCATTTCAAAAGAAGTAAGAACACACCGTTAATATATAGTTTCTCCCCTTTTTTTTTATTGTTTATTAATAATATATTGTAGAATTCTCTCTTGCACCTTATATTATATTTTATCTTTCGTTTTATTTAATCAATTCTTATATTATAGATTAATCCTTTCTATAAACTGACTGCAAAATAAAATAAATTGCTTTTAAGAGAATAACACGAAGTCTTGCTAAGAACAAGGAAGGTTTAGGTTGTTCCGGAGAATTGAAACTAAGAGAAACATTTTTTTCTTTATATTTCATTGATAAATTGGGAAATAGACCAGAATAGCGTCTACATTGTTGGACCTTTATCCAATGCCCCAAACATTTTATCACGGTCTATTAAACTTGTGATAAGTTAGTTTTGTAAGTGAAACAACGTCTTCTTCTTGTTGTAAAGGGGTTGTGTTCGAGGACCTTTATAACATCATCAATACTAGAAACAAGAAACCGATTTATTTATCTAACTTATCCTTTAACACATTTCCTTTGACATTATGCAAAAATTAAACTGATAGTCTTTGTCAATTTAAATTATCTGCCGAATTAATTAATCCTTTTTTTAATCTTATATTCCCTCTTTAAATAAATTAATCTCATTGAAATTTTGTTGATACTTTCTCATGCACCAAGTATATATGTACTGAGAAAGTATTATGATTGAGTAAGAATTCGATTGGGAAATTTTAAAGATTTGGAGATTTGTATGGATTTACACGTTTTGAGGTCACCGGGTTTTGAGTCCATAAAATGTTGTTTTTTTAAAATAATGCCTGTCGCCAGTCGTCAGTTGTCTACGGTCTCGGCAGACGCGCGGAGCCTAAATAAAACTACTCGGTCGATTTCAATGAAATTTGGCAGAGTACATGTTAAAAAAAAAAATTACCCCGAACGAAATAAAATGTTAGCTTCAAATATTGAGGCGCGGTCTTCAAGAAACCGAAGAAGCGTTAAAAATAATTATTACTTAGAAACGTTTTTGACTATATTTATTAAAATAATCTTAAATGTAGCCCATTTAAATTCGAATCCAACCTAAGATGTTTTCCCCGGAGTAATCTAGTAACGTTTAAAAATCTTTTATTATTATTATTATTTTTTTTTTTTTTTTAAAATTGAAAACAAAAAGTAGATAAACACCTGTTGAACACCTTTCACATGTTTGAAAATAAATCAATTAAATGAGATATTATGGGATTTAAATACAGTGTCGATATCTAAAGGATAAAGTTTTCTTTAATTTATCGGACGGGCATTTTTCTATTAGGTATGTGGCAGTGAAGTGAATAATAATATAATTTTTCTGTAAAGGGAATTACCTATTTCCAAAAGGACTCCAGTTATACATATATATATTTATAGCGTGAAAAAAGTATTACTTAAACACATGCCTAGTCAAAGTTTTATTAATTAATACAAATTATAACTTTGATCATTATATTCAAAATAGAGAGATGTCCAGTATTTAGGCAATTAATAAATTTCTAAACTTGCAATTATTATATTTAGTTTGAGTAGGTTTCAGACATATCTCTGGGAGCGCGGCTTATTTAATATTTTAATTAAATATTTGTATCCTTTTAATTATAGTTAGCAAAAGGTATTTGTTGTAATTATTATCAGATTTTTGACTCTTAAAAAAGATTTAATTGTACATTATTCAAAAGATAAAATTGAAAGAGTTACTTTGTGACAAAAAATTATTATATGTTATTTATTTTAAAAATAAAAATAGGAAACTAAACTTTATGTTTCGGAGTTTTAATTACTCTTAATTAATTTAATTCGTAAAATTCATAGTTTAATTTAAATGAAATGAAAGAATTAATACGAATTGTTAATTTGTTTGTGTTTTTGCTTTATTTGTATTACATTTACCTTTGATTGGCTTATTTATCTATGTAAATTTTACCTCACTTTTAAATTTTAACTCAACTCTTCGTCGGTTTATATTTCCGAACCTACATAAGCTCTCAATTGTGATTCCTTTTGTATTTTTTATTCCTTCCTCTAGTCGGTTTCATGTTGTAGTTGTGGTTGATAGTACGGCCCTATTATATATTCCCAGTGTTCAGCATTCTCTCTGTTTTTCCGAACCATTGTTGATTCTTTTCCAACGTTAGCTTTAAGCTTACTAAAACCTCTTTTAGGGTTTTATTATAGAAGCAGCAAGGATTTTAAACCCTTTAAAAAAGGGGTCTTTGAATGAAAACTATGGTTCAACTCTATTCACTTCCCGTTATCTCTTGAAAAAAGAAATGTGATGTTTTGAAGGTTTGTTGTATTTCCTTCCCTCTTTTGCCGGATTTCCAAAAAACTCATCTCTTCCTTCTTCCTCAAAATCCAAAAATAGGTTTTAATTACGTCTCCAAGGCTAACGTAAATACTCTTACGGTACGTGACCAGATAAAGCTCGTTGTACGTAATCCCTTAGGAAATTCTGGATTAAATATCCCATTATATCCTCTCGTATTAATCCTCTTTAGGGTTGTTTACTTCCAAATCTGCTGGTCCATTGTTGCAGGCGGGGTATAGAAATGCTGCTTTTGTCTCTTTGACACCACTACTCAATTTTTTTTATAAATTTTATAGTTTTTGATATAATTAATTGCCCTTACTTGTTCAAAAGGTTTTATATTGCGGTGTTTTTGCTCTTAGCTTATTTTAAAATTACTGGAATGATCCGGTACACTTCTATTTGTAGTTAAAGTTGAATGATACTTTTTTACTTCTTTTTAACTCCTTTACTTTATTTTCGATTTTGTTTGTCTAAATGTGTGGCTGGCTGCCTTAAAAATATTTCGAGGGTAAATTAACCCTCTTTCAGTTATCTAATCGAGCGTTTACGTGTTCGACGATAACTTGAGTAAAAGTCGAAAGATAAAGTTAAAATTTCGTACATGGGATATTTGCAAATTTTGCAAATTATATTATCAAAGGGAAGGGGTTATAGAAATAAGAGGAGGGATAGCATCTAGATATTCCCGATTAGGAAAATAATTTAAAAGTTTCTGGATGGTAGGTTTATAAACCAATCGAATTTAAAATAACTCACTTCGTAGCGAAGCAAGCGTATCCAGCTAGTTAAAAATTAAGTTTAAAATTTTTACAGTTTTTGTTTGTCGTTGTCTTCTTGTATCTATCTATTCCCTATTCATGAATTTGAAACTAGACTCTAGACTTTGTTAGCATAAAGTTTCGAGGCTGGGCAATAGCGTGGCAAACGTAGGGTCGAGTTGTTAAGATGAATATTCATCGATAAACGTTAAATTCTCAAGCACAATTTATTTTAAGATGTTAACCCCAGCGGCGAAATCATTTAAGCAACATTCCCTTCATAAGATATGTTAAAGCAATGGCGAAAATACCGAGAATTCTGAGAATTCTAACTTCCCTTTATTGCCTTATTTCCCCTTCTTTAGATTGATAGCTCCGCTACCCCTCTCCATTAATTTTCTGTCGAAGGATCTTCCCCAGTTTTCCTATTCTGTTCAGGTGTGATTTAGCTCGTACATCACATCTTGTACTCAAGTAGTTAGGTTGGAGATAGGTGCGATGTATTTGTGATCCCTTCTCGTTATATTTGACATTTCGCATAATCATTTTTTTAATTACCTACTTTGTCCTATTACAAGAAGTAAATTGAATTATATGTACTTACTAGCTGGATACCCGTGCTTCGCTACGGAGTGTTTTTATATTTGATAAGTTTATAAACCAACAGGAAAGCATACAAATTATTTTACTATTCGAGAATATCTAGATTCTATCCCTCCTACTTATATCCACCCCCCCCCCTATTTGATAATTTAATTTGCAAAAATCCTAAATTTATCCCCCTCCTAAATGAAAATATGACAAAACTGTACATAACAACAATTAGTCTACTCTTAAAGAGCATTTCAACAATATGCATCATGAAGATGAAGGGTATTCATTACTTGTACCCCGTACCCCTGTGTACCAAAATTTTAATTTCGTAATCTCATGTAGGCAGTGACCTTCACCTTGCTTTGAAGAAAACGTGTGTAAATATTCATCAAATTAGGATAAAAGACATACCCTCATACGGATACTCTTCTTGTTATATAAGATATAGCTATATTTTTCAATTTTACCCCCCTCCTAAGTGAAAATATGGTAAAACTGTACATAACAACTATTACTGTCCTCTAAAAGAGCTTTTCAACGATATGCATCATGAAGGGTATTCATTACTTTGGCATTTGTACCCCGTACCCCTGTGTACAAAAATTAAATTTAGAAAATTCATGAAGACAGTGCTTTTCCCCTTGCTTTGTAGGTCAATTGTGCAAATTTTCTTTAAGGTCTGACTACAACTGTAGATTTCTATAAAGAACATACATTCGTTAACTTATGTATATATATGGCCGCCATCTTGAATCAAAATGCCCGATTGCTAAAATATTTGATACTTTGAATAAAATTATTATTTTGAAGTAAAGCAAAAGTGCAAGTAGTTTGTTTAGTTGGATTGCTTTAGTAAGAAGGACCTTCTAATGATCTGAATGATGTTTTGTATAATTATTATGTGGTTAGTTCTAGTTTATTTTAATTGTTCGTTTCAATTACTATTTCCAAATTCAATTCGGATAACTTAGTCTGCTGATAACAAGATGATTTTTGGTTCCGTTGTTTAGTTCATACTCAATTTAAACTTAGGCCCAACTAGTATCCCTTTTCAAGTCTTGAGAGGATTACAAATTTCTGCAAATCTGATTTTGATATCGAAAACAAGTTGGGGTGGTGGAAGGTTACAGGCTTTCAAACTCTTGAGGGAGTTAATCGAATCGAAAACCGAGACTTACCCTAGGGGAGGACCTCGCGCAAGTTTCAACTTATCTCTGTCTAAAAGTTGTGGCAACCAGGGTTTGATTGACACGCCTCGCTCCTACTATAATACTTGCAGAAGAGTTCTTATCGACCTTTCTTTTTCTAGAAGGATAACAGGGCTTTCCTGATTTGGAACCCTGCACTCCTTGAAAAGTTCACAGGGCAGAGGTACGGTCTCAAAACTTTCTCCCCTTAACACCCTTGACGTTCCACTGCACCAACAGTGGATTAAGGATAGTAGTTCCAAGCTCAATAAATCTTTTACAAACCATTACCTTTGCTCCTGAATCCCCTTCCTTGCCTTTGGGCTTACCCTGTAAACAAGGGACCGGCTTAACCCACTCACCTGTCCAGAACACTGGTTCCATATCCTTGTACACATTTTTTTCTTTATTATTTTATCCGTAAGTATCATTACTTATATTAAAATTTGTTTGGATTATTGTTATCGATAAAAATATTGGGTAAACTAAAACATAATAATAGACCAGATATACATATTGTTTAAGAATATGAATAAATCATAATTCCGCCAGGAATACGGCCAAGAGAGCCGAAGGCATCTATAGCCTTCCCCCATGGACTGTTAGTCGAGCGACCGAGTTGAAATTTGGCACGAATGTACCTCTCTGTATGACAAACAAGTCCACTAAATTTAATTTTGATATTGGCCGCCATTTTGAAGTTATCAATTTTTGGAATTTTGAAACTTTGACGGTTAATAATACTGAAATTATAAAAACGTTTTTGACATATAGCATATCGTTGGAACTGAAAAAATTAAGGAACAAATTTGAAAAAAACCGATGAAATTCTATTAATTAGTTTAAAATTTATAAGCAAATATAATTATTTATTAGTGATAATTGTTATGACGTCAAAGTTTGTTTATATCTTCAAAATACCGCCAAACTTCAAATAATTAAATAAAATACATATATTAAAAATAATGTTTTTTTTTTTAGAATGATAATAAATCAGTTAGTTCAAAACGGTCACCCATCCAAGTACTGACCACGTCCAACGCTACTTTCTCCTGGAAGCAAGGAAGGAAAAGTTCCGAGGTACCCCGTACCCGATATATATATTTTTTTATTTATTTGAATTCAATAATTACTAATGATCTCGCGGTTTAAATTCTACTGTGCGCAATTGATCTTCCATTCATTTTTCCCTTATGCACACGATTTCAATTTGTATTTGGCCCTTTTTGAAGATCAAAGGTGATAATTTTTTTTCAGTAGATAGATGTGATGGTGAAGTTCCTCTCTCCCTTAATTCTATCTCCCCATCATATGAATTCTTTTGATGTTTAATTTATTTCTCTCTCTTCAACCGAATATATTAAAAATCCCTCCGATCTTTCTACTAATTCTCTGTCTATGGTAAGGTAAAGTAATGGAAAAAAGGTTAATTTAACATCCTCATATTTCATGATATTTCCTTTTTCTTGTGCTCTGGCTTTCGTCGATGATACTAAATCAGTTTCAATTTGATTCATATAACTTCTCAATGAAAGGCTGTCGATTTGAATATGGGAAAAAAATAAGTTACAATAACTTTAGCCCTAGGCTTATAGTTAATTATACTTACAGGATAATCTTATAAATAATTGACTTACAGTTTGACGGATTTGAGTAGACAGCAGAGTCTCTACAGACCGATACTCCACCTGTCGAATTAGGTACAGTCGTTTTTTTATATGTAAATAATAGTATATTAGAAGTGAGTTATTTGAAGAAAAAACACTTCACAGTCGTGTAGCATATGCTATTTTTACCGAGGTAGCAGACAATGAAAAAACATTAAATATTAATCAATTATCAATATAATAATAACAAATATTTGTACATACTTAAGATTTAAAAAAAGAAACCTTTAAAAGAGTCTCTAAGGAAAGATAAATTAATGGTACTAAGTAGCATTTCTACAAAGATTGCAGCGCTAAAAACGGAAGTATGTTTTCTGTCGTAGGACGTAAAAAAAAAAAAAAATCTTTAACAGCTAGGAGCAATGAAAGATTTTTCAAGTCTACGTAATGAAAAAATGGATTTTAGCTATGTTTTTAAGGCTCTAAAGTTTCTATTTCACAGCCTACCACGGAAAATCAATAATTACTTGTAATCTATAAGGTACTATAATAATAAGCAAATAAATAAAAATTATAAATATTTTATGTGGGATCCAAGTTTTTGGTAGTATCCATACTACGGAATATTTAAATTTTAATTTAAATCAAATTATAATTATTATAAACAAAGGGAGACAGACAGAGAAAAATAGACTCCAGCGCCGGGACTCGAACCACGGGCCTCTATATTTCGAGTGTAGCGATCTAACCAACTGAGCTTCACTAAAGAATAATTTCCTCTCGGTTCGAGTCCCGTCGCTGGAGTCTATTTTTCTCTGTCTGTCTCCCTTTGTTGATAATAATTATTAAACTTTCCATTGTATGAATACTACCAAAAACTTAAAAATGAAAATAAAATTTAACAATTGACAATAATAATAATAATAATAATGTATAGTTCAAAATATAGTTTATGCCAATGAACCATTAAGTTTAACACTTATTACTAAAACATGAATTTTAAAATAATTTAATTTAATAAAAATAACCACTTAATAACTTTTATTTGAATACCATAGTAATAATAATAGCATTCTTTTTTCTTTACGACATAGTTTAGTACAATTTGTAAATAACACTATACTTATCGGATTAGAGAGACTCTACTGTTCTTAATAAAATTATCAAAATTTATTAGATTACAAGATGTTCTCTGTATTTTAATATTTTATAACGACGTATAAACTTATAAGAGAATAGCCAAACTATATTAAATGTTTTTGGCGTTGTACAAAGAAGATCTTTTGATACTTTTGATGGAGTTAGATTTCAATAATCATGGTTATGTATGCAACCATACATAACCTTCGATTTCAAAATAATTATCCCATTTTATTAATTTTGAACCCAGTTATTTCGTTTTATATTGTATTGTAAGAGTTTTCCTTTCAAATCCAAGTTAAATTATTTCTATTTATTTATTTTATATTGTTTCAATTCTTTTATTGAATTTTTTTGTTTAATCCGAGTGTAAAAAAGGGTTTGTATGTTTTTGCTGTTCACTGATATCGCTTTAGAATTTTTCAGTTTTCCCTCTTATGTTTGTAGTATTGCTTTATAGCAAGGCGTCACATACTTCCTCTCATATATATTGCTTTTCTTATACTGCATTCTGATCGAGCTCGTGCTTTGACGAATAATATTATTTCTGAGTTAGGCAGCTTTTAACTTATTCTATATCCTAGTGTGTCTTTCATTTTATTGTATCATCGGTATGCTGTCGATACCCTCGCACAAAATATGGTTGCAACGTCTGCTGGCATAAATACATGACTAAATGTTTGTTGATGCGCCAAACGAGAAAAATCTATAGTATAGTACATAATATATTTCAGTTATAATAGAAATACTAATAAAACAATAAGTCACTTTAGTTGTTATTATTTTCTATTTAGAGAGCCTTTCCTGATGAAAGCTTTAACCGAAAAAGAAACATTCTAAAATTTGTTTATAATATACTCAAATAATATATTGGTTAAAGCCATTCGTAGAAAATTATCCACCAATTAGTGTGGCACCTAACTTCCTTGCGTCCTATTTCGTATGCCTTAATTATTTTTTGTTTTACAACCTATTATTGTCAAATTTATTTGCAAATCTATTTAATAAAATCTACTTATGTTATCAAATTTATTTATTAAATGAAATTTTTCCCGTTTTTTATTTCTTCCAAAATTGTTTTGCTTTTTACATGAATTAACTATTAATTTTGCTAAATTCGAAAAGGCGCAGAGGGTGTAAATAAATCTCAGACTACTTTCGACAAACCTTTTTGGCTATTTTCGACTTAATACTTTATAGGTATAATAGTTCTAAATTTATTTATTTTTGTGCGCAGAAAATTAAAACGTATGTAGGACTAAAAATATGCTAATTATGGCCTACCTCTTAAATTTCAATAAATTCAGACAATTAGTTCTTAAGATATGTTGGTTCTAAAAATTTGAGCGAGAGACAGACTGACAGACAAGAAACCAAAATTATTACCTGATGCGTGAAACTGATTTCTGTCTAGGAATTATTGAAATTGGAGAAAAAAAAAATGTTCGTTTTGTCTCTTCGGTAAACTCAGAAACAACTTTACAAAAATACATTGCAGGCATTTATTTGTTTGTAACAGATAAAATCTGTCTTTGATAGTATATAATCTATACAGTATAGATTAACAGATGGTATTATTATCTATTTTATTTCTTGTTTCTATTTTCCTGTATTATTGCTTCCGAGCTTACAAAGTACGAGATTGGATGTGAGGAAGCTATATGCCACTCTAATTGGCAGAGTATTTTTCAATACACCTTGGATTCTATATTTTTCCAAAGATAATTTTACTTTTGTTATTTTTTACTTAAATTTGCTTTCTTTGCTCTTCACAATATTTTTAAAAGGGGGAAAAAATATATTTTTAAAAAAATATTTATATATTTTTCTTTAAAAATGTTATAAAGACTGAAGGAAGCAAATTAAACTAAAAGTTATTTTGAGAAAATCGCTTCTAAATTTCGGAATATTTTGTGGAAAAATAGCTTACCATATGGTATTTATAATGACTTAAATCGTTCTTGGAAGTATCTGTTCTAACTTAGAGCAAAGAAGGTATGAAAATGCAATGAAACGTAGAGCTTGCTTTTAGATTAAAAACACATTGTGGAAATTTATATCCCAGAATTAAATATCTTAACTTAAAATATTTCGTGACTTTATTTTGTATGTTGGTGTATAAAAAGGTCATGGTAAATTTGGTTTAAGATATATATTTTTTTGTATACATACATAACATGAATATATATGAGTGAATGTATTATAAGTAAGATAGGATACACCTGTAGAAAATCTCTATTTCTATGTAAATAGAATTGGATATTCTTCCACCAGATTATTCACCTATTTTAATAAGTATTATTGATTTATAAAACAATATCTGTCAAAGTATGTCCACATCCTTTTCAAAAATTAAACATTAGGAAATTCTGGGAGACAAAAGGAAATAGTTTTTTCTTTAGCGGATTTTGTAATAACTGGATTAAATTTATGAACATATTAAGACGATGACAAATAAATTAGTGACTTAGAGACTGTAATTTGATTTTGATTTTCAGTTTTAGGTTTCTATACAAAGTACAAAAAGAAACCTTATATAACGGCTCTGTCTGTCTGTCTGTCCGTCCGTTGGCTTGTTTCAACTCATAAACTACTGTAGCTAGAAACATGAAATTTGGCACACAGGTACATCTCGGCATTTTAGAAAACTGGACAAATTTTGGTGTTTTTACACCCAATTTTCCAAGATGGCGGCCCTGCCAATATGGCGGGTTATCAAAAAAAAAGTTTTTAGCTACCATGACATGTTATACATCAATTTAAAGATCTTGAAGTGTAGAAAAAGAATATGCAACTATTAAAATAACACACGAAATATTTTCAAGATGGCCGCCAATATGTTGGGCGACTAAAAAAGTTTTTAGTTACCATGGCATGTTATATATCAATTTAAAAGTCTTGAAGTGTAGAAAAAGAATATGCAACTATTACACTTAATATTTAAACTTAATCGTACAGAAACCGGCGATTATCACCTCACGTACTTACGTGAAGCGCGCCTTACTTGTTTAATTAAAAGGACTTAATATTTTGACATTTTGACTTTTAAATTCCTCAGAGGAAAATTAAGGGTTGGGATATCGAAAGAAAATATCGCTATTTTTGATACATCGATATCGAGTGGATCAACATCGATATTAGTCAATATATCGAAAGGAATTATCGATATTCCCGATATATTGAGAACCTTCCGATTTTTTCACTTGATAAATTACAAGCGATTTTGTGCAAAGCTCAAAGTTCTCCGAAGTTAAGTTTGCCTTTAAAACATGGAATCCTGAGCTGAATGTAGTTAAGTGTGGTTCTTCAAGTTGTATAACACGTTTGTTGGCTTTTATTATTCAAATACTCGTATCTTAGTAAACTAAGTTTAATCGAGCGAATTATTTAAAGGAGCTTACATTTAGTTGTTCTTTGCCGTGAAACACAAGGCAGTTTTAAAGTGTTATCAGATTGTCTTGAATTACTCTATAAGTATATGCACGAACGCCTACGCATATGTTAAAAACCTTTGTGAAGTCGATAATGAAAATAACTCTTGATGCGTGTGGTTTGCTTCTCTTCTTTTGCCTTGTCCTTAAACATGAATTCATTAGGAGTTAAACTCTATTAAATTACCTCCATTAATCCTTAGAATTAACAGCTTAGTTTCTTTAACTTCTTTTATTTATTGGCTTACCTTATTATTTAATATATTCCTTTCTTGGTGAAAGTAAGATATGATTTTTGATCTACAAATTGTCTTTTTTATCTAAGTTTTTTTTGTCCTTGTTTCTTCTATGAAAAGTTATTTGTTGTATTATTTTGCACTCATTGCAAACACTAAAAATATTTATATTCATCATATATTATGTCTTCTCAAATATGTCTACTACTATAAAGTATATTTGGAAGTACGGGATCACATGGTGTTATGTTCACTATTTTGCTTTATTTGTTCATTGAAAATGGAGAATTTTGGCCAACATTCTATCACCGCCAAACGAGAGTTTGGCAATAATAGGAAACTACACTTAATACGACCTGCAGAATTTGTTCCTTTCCCTTATCACTAGTTATCAACCCATTTAACTGTAATGTATAATTTTGTTTAATTTTTATGTAATTAATTACTAAATTTTAACGAGTGCAATAAAAAAATCATTAAAAACTTAGTTATTTAAATGAGTATTTGTAAAAATGGTAAAATTAATTTTTATTCTTGAATATAAATTTACACAATTTACAAATAATTTTAGAGGTCACAGTTTGTAACTTTTTCCTCTAACTAAATTTCTACATGAGTATTTGTGTGAAGGGGCATATCAACTGGAAGCCGTTTGAGTTATTAATCTTTATACTTGATTTTTCGTATTTCGTGTTGTAATAAAAATTCACATGGGTGTGTTCGTTTTTGTATTGTGTGTCCGAAAAGAAATTTTCCTCTATCATGAATCTCAGGTGAAGTATACTAAGGATCAAAGATTTGTAGATAAAGATAAAGATACTTAATCTGCCAGGTATAATAAAAGATTTACTTCTAAGATCTTGTTCCGGGTTAGGGACAATCTGCTTATATTGCACCCATGTAGGAACATCTATAGTATAGATACTATACAATAGATCAGCCTAGGAAAAAAGCGTTGATAACGAAACTAAGACCAGACTTTTTTTATTTTTATTTATTATAACGAGTATAATAATCTAAGATGAGTACGTCGTATGTATACTTGTTTAAGATTTTAATTAACAAAGCTAATTGAATACATTTACTTAACATTTACTGAGAACTATTACTATTACTAAGTCACATCAATTTCAAAATAAAAGTCAATACAAATAACTAAGTCATCACAAATTTGAAATCCGTCAAAATGAAGATTGTAAATATTATGGGATATGTCAAAACAAATAAAATGACCTGCGGATTTTTTCTGAACTAACTTTCCATAGAGCAGAACGTGCTGAAAACTAATTAAATTCTGCTGAAAGATGGCTAAAAGTAATAAAATAATGTATTGTCATCGTGTTCTGAGCTATTCTAAAAGTTTCAAATGTTTAGCTATTCAGGAAGTTAGTTAAAAATCGATTGCATGATTTGTACATGACAAACAAACAAACAAGAAAGCAAGGTAATAAAAACGTAGTAAAAACCATTTTAAAAAATAAACAATAAATTAGAACGGACGCGGTCGGTATCAATACAACATAACATACTCACTTTTTAAACCACCAGAACGAACACTTTTAATATTTTCCTATTTTTCCTTTTTAAAATAGACAATATTAAATAAGGCTAAGTGGGTATATTAAGTCTTATTAAATTAATAATTTAATAATTAATAAAGTTAAAAAAAAAGTTGTAAAAATTCCCTCAATAAAATTACATGGGTTTGATAACAGGTGATAAGGAAAAGGAACAAAACAAAAAGATCAAATAAATTTTCGAAAGCTTACGCCATTTTGTGACGTCACTACCACTCATCTTTATAGATGCAGTCTATTCGATAATTGTGAGGCAAAACGTTGACATATTTAGGTTTACATTCAGAGACGCAAGCTATACCGAAAACCAAATCCACCTAGGATGCGAGGAAGCTATGTGCCACACCAATTGGCAGTCTATTTTTAAAGATATTATATATATATATTTTTTTTTTATCTTCGTTAATAATATTATGTATAACTTTAAAATAAAATGTTCTACTTTAAAACAAAGGCTTCCGCGGTTGGTTTTATACTAGAGTTTTAGGTATTCCAGTAGTAACCTTGTCATATTGATGACTTCGTTGTGCTTGAGGCATTTTCATGGTGGTCCATGCTGCTCTGATGAAAGCAACAGTTCACGTTGTTACTTTCATCATGAGAGCGACGCACCGTCGTCCTGCAGTTGCCTCAAGCACATGATATAACAAAATTATAAATCAACTTAACACTATTTAAGTCTTGCCGAAAAGAAAAAAATAATTATCTAGAGTTAATTAATCTTAAATAGAATCCATAGATGTGTTTGATGTAATGAACAAAACGGTCTACTAACATTAATAAAGTTCACTCTCTTTCATCTTTCCCCTTCCACTCTACTCTAATATTTTCGGAAAATGTCCCCTGTTTTTAAAGGAATAAAGACTTAATACCCCCTCTTGATTACTTTTTTCCCTCTCCCCATTTTTCAAACACAGGGAAAAAGATCTTTTTACCCTTTTAATCACTCCTTAATTACTTTAAGTGCATGGGCTTACTTTTTTCAAGTTCTAATAATTAATATTTGTTTGACTTTTGAAGCATAAAATATGAAACAAAGAAACATAATGTAATTGGTTGATTCTGTGGTAGTTTTAGGAATGACCAATTTATTATTTTTATTTTACGTTAATTTTACTTATTTACTTCATAGAACTTACCTATTGGCATGGGCGCCCATATGAATATGAATATGATTCTGATCAAGGGAGCCCATGATCAGAATACAATAATTAAATTAATTATGTATTTTGAATAAAATAAATAATTTTAGTATTTAATTTTTTTTTATTAGTATTATTATTTTTGCTTTCGACCTTATCGGAAGGCAACGGAAGCTATGTGATCGTTCTGAAGAACGAAACATTTTTAGGTCTCTGATTTCAAAAATCCAAGGCAGAAATCCGTTTCAGACATCAGGGATCATTTTTGGTTCCGTGTCTGACTGTCGGTCGTTTAGTCGGTCGGTCTGTCGTTCAATTTTTGCGAAACAACGTATCATAAAAACTACACGTCCTAATTTAATGGAATTTGGGTGGTAGGTCATCCTATGATCACTCTTAGAGCCTTGTACGACTTCGTTCATTTCTAGTTATTTATAGGCTTTCTATGTGAATGGCTCATTGCTGCATAGATTTTGCTGGAGGTCTCTAGTCAAACAATGTATAATCGCTTTTATGTTTTAATCGGCCACTTCACGACGGTTGCATGAACGATTCCGGTGCATTTAACATTGGAAGGATGGGCGTATTCTATCCTATTATAATTTATATTTTATTGTCTCAATAAGTTAGTGGGATTATAACGCTATAAAGAATGTTGGTGATTTATTATCACCATGGTTAGGGTGGTGATTTATTATCACCATGGTTAGGGTGTCAATCAATTATGGTGATCTTTATTAGGATCGTAAGTTATTTTTTTAATTTTGTGATTTGCTGAATATTTTACTAGTGATATTAAAAATAATTAACAATTCTTAAATAGGGATTATCCTGAAGTCTGTCTGTCTGTGCTTGTGTGCCTTATTATTTTTATGCGGTTTTCTGTGCACCACATATAAGAACCAATTAAATATTTATGTTGTTCACACCCCCACAATATATTAAATTAGAACGTAGGGTAATAAAATATGCTTCTTCCTTATGGCCAAGTGCTGTAAAATTTATAAATGAAACATTCAACCTTTAAATATGCTTACTATAGTTAAAAATATTCTATTTACATTTTTTTTACGCGGTTCTCGTGCTTGCCATAGTGTTGTGTGTGCAAGAGCATACAAGTATTTATTTTATCATATTTTCCCCCGTTTTCCTTGTTTCCTGTTTTCCTTGTTTCCTGTTTTTTATACGTCAGAATTAACGTTATCGATGCCATTTTTTAAAGGTTTTTCTTTGGTAAACTTTCTAATTGTTTATCTATGCTATGTATTAAGTACAATGTGGTCAAAAGCACGTTCTGTTGGTAGCTTGCCGTACCACCAGATGTCACCAACCCGATTAATATGTTGATGTATGCAAATCTATTCGGAAGAAATTCTACATTGTCCATACTTTTTTGTACCTCCTAAACGTTCCTCTGTTTCTTTTTATGCATACTATTATAGGTTTTTTTTTTTTTTTTAAATATTATAACAGTTAATATAGAATCATTTTGTTTGGGAAATTACGTATGAGTAATTTCTATTTTTCTAAAAACTATATAATATGTACCGCATATATTATATGTTTTTACGTTTGTTTTTTTTGGAGGGTTTTGCATTGTTTTTATTTTTCTAATTGAAATGTATACCGGTTGCTATTTTCCAAAATTCTGTAATAAGCCTGATTTTTTTTCTTTTCAATATAATGATAAATTATTTAAAAAAAACCTTTAAAAATAAGGCTTGCTTTTTCCTGTTGTCTAGAGTGTTTTCAATATTATTTGACTGCAAACAAAAAAATAAATAACCACTTTTTGATGTTCATTTATGTATGTAGTTCTTTCCCCTTTTAAAGCTTTTTTACACAGTGTTAATAAGTACTTTACTCTAAAATTATCTGCACTCTCATCAATAAATTCCTAAACTGAAACTGATAAATTCCTATTTCTAAATAATTTATTATTACAAATATATTGTATAATCTATTTTTTTTAATGACTGTGTTTATTACACATTTATTAACATATAAGTACTGCAATTATGTTCGTTCAAAGTATGAAGCAACAAGTAAAACAGAATGATTGGAGGGGAGGATAATTATATTAAAACGTTATAATTTCATTTTCGAAATGTAGGCGATTTTAAATAAACATTGTATAAGCTTTGATAAAATTACATTTTAATTTGATTTACTTCTGCTTGCACGATTCTTTTTTGTATTTCTAATTAGAGTATCAACTCAATTTAATCAAGTTGAAATAATTACCCATCCTAGTCGATTTTCGTTCATTACTTTAAGGGTATTTGGTAGGTGAAAGAATTATGTGCGCGGCAGATTGTAACAATGATGTAATGAAGTATAACATTATGAAGTGGAGAAAGAGGAAAAAGTAATAAAGCTACTTTGAAACGAAATGTCTAGAAAGAATGTTTCATATAATATAACAGCGTAAGCATTTAGTGACATAAAAATGACGGCAATATTACATTTACCGTTTATTTAATATTACATTTTGAACTATTACGTTGTTCCTGAAAAATAACATATATAATTTCAAAACTGAATAGGCGACAACAACTGAGCTACTTTGGAGACAGGTTTATTGTTGATTATAAAGTAAATGGTAAATATAATGTAGTATTTTATATTATCAATATAAATCCATTTAATGGAAATAAAACGTAGTAATATAGTACGATTTCGGGATTCCTTCATTCAATCTGTGACTTCTCGTGGAGAATACTTGTTCAATAACATATGTATGTATCTACTAATAGTATTCATACTAGCTCTGCTAATAATATATACCTACTCATGGTTGATTGAGTTTGTAATAAAGGGGAGAAATAGTCTATAATTTAAATTGTTTTTTGTACGTCTAGTACGTTTATCTTAGTAGTATATTTTCTCCATAATGATGGCTTTTTTTCTGGTAAATAATACAGTTATTTTTGGAAAAATGAATATGATATTTATGATTCCCATAAAACGTTCAGTTATACCATTCTTTTAGCTAGTAAGGCTCTATATTAAAATTATTTTAGGCTAATTCTACTCTCTTTTGTTCCCCATAAATTAATTGAATTGTCCTTCAGACCATGTCTTGGGCCATCATCCTCTCTTATGCTTCCCTGCAGGTTTCCCTCTAGTTATTGTCTTCCGATTCTATCTTTGTTATTGTAAGAGTGTGGCTACTTCAACGTCATTTCCACCTCTTAAGACTGTTTTATTGGTAACATTACAACTTATTTTAATAATGATATATATCTAATTTATATTTATAAGATTACATATAAATTTAACTTAAATAATTATTATACGTAATTAATTATAATCAAATGCTTGATTGCAATTATCTTAATCATATTAATATTATATCTAGGTTAATAGACACCTAATTATCTCTCTTATGAATTAAATAGACTGTAATAATATATCAAATGTATTATCATTACACTATCACTGACCCAAGACCATTTTATAGACTTCCGTATCTCTATATTTCCGGCTATTATTTCTTCCTTTGGCGAGTCCGTTATTTTACCTCCGATTTCATATAAATATGATTAAGATAAAAAGGAATTTACCTTTCTCTTTTATTTATCAATTAAGTTCCTTATTTATAAGAATATGTGTTCAACCAAATGCAAAATGTAGTATAAGAGCTTTGCTTCGCTCAGATCAATTAATAATTTAAACATTAATTTTAATTTTCTCCCAAATAAAATATTCTTTTTTGTTGATGAGACGGTTTTATTGTTTGTTTCTTATGAATTAATAATCAATAAGTTACTTTCAAATAAAATATAATTTTGAGTGGTTTATTTATTAATTTTTGTAAACTTTGTCACTTTTATTTAGATCTAAATGCAATATTTCATGAACTATTAAGTGATGTGTCTCTTTTAAATGCATCTAGTTCTCATATCTATTTTACATTATTGTTTATAGCGTATTGATTAAGAGAGGGATGCTTACTCTAAAGTCTAACGCATCCTAGGTATAATGTATAGTTGCAATACATCATGTCCCTCATGGTCTTATGTTATTTCTATGTATGAGCTATGTATTGTTGTTTCCCGTTATTTCGAATCTTTCTCTCTTGAGCATTTATAGTAACACGCGTCTGTCTTCTCTATTCGTTTCATATCCTGCGGGTCATTTCAAGGGAGTAATAGCCCTTCTAACCATTCCCCTGTATCTGTACAAAACCCTTTCTAACGTATCTTAAAAGATTCTACATCCATCTAATACCATTCAGTTTGAACGTGATACTATCAAACTCCTTTTTCTTTATTTCTTGCAATTTACATTTTTTTTCTTCCTATATCTATTTATAACATTTTTTTTTATTTCTCTTTTGTTTTTTTATGTTATCAAGTTTAGTGAGAATGTCCTGGTTATTTCGTATTTTCTTGTAACGACCTAATATTACTTATTTTTTTACTCCAAGTTCAGTCCTTAATCTTATCCGAAATCGATGGCATCCCTGTTCCATTACTTATAAGGATCTCCTGGTTAAGAAGGAAATTGTGTAATTTTCCTCTCTAGTGAATTCTTTATTTTATAAAGAAATAGTCATTTCATAATTTTCTATAAAAAATTAAATCTGCCAGTAAAATTATTAAATTGATATCAAACAATAAATATTTAATTTATCAAATGCTATCTGTTTTTCTTTTTATAGTTTTTTTTTTAAATTCATTTATTTTTATTACACTGTTTTCTAATTTTTAATTAGGTTTTTACTTTCTCATATTCGTAGTACATAAAAAGAGAAAATTACTATGTCGGATTTACACGTTTTGAGGTCCCCTGAGTTCAAAAATTTGGGGTTTAAAAATATCTGTCTGTAGTCTGTTCGTATGAAGTCTGTTCAGACGCTCGACTGGCCTCAACAATTGGGCCAGTTTTGATGAAATTCGGCATACACGTTTTGAAGAATCATAGCCCAAGGCTAAATCGAGAAATATATTTTAGCTCCAAATTTGAGGGTGCTATCCCCATAAAAGTCTGTTTCTCTTATATCAATATCTCGCTAACAGTTCCTAAGCTTTTGATTGATAAATTCTAAAATGTAGCCAATTTAAATACGAATCTAACCGTATAAAACTTGTTCCAAGAAAAAATCTAGTTTCCGAGTTATTGATGAAAATAAATCTGATTTTGTTGAAAATTGAGAAATAAAAGTAATTAACCACCCGTTGAACACTTAAATATCATGGAATATTCAAGATGTCATGGAATTGAAATAGGTACAGTACCAATATCCAGAAGAGAAAGTTTTTCGTTTCATTGGACTAATTTCAACAAAAAAGTAATTTTTATTTCTTTGTAAAAAAATGTTATATTTAATAAAACTATGAAACTTGAGATGCCAGTATAAATATTTTTATTTTATAGTTATCTTTTTAAGTATTTAATTTTGTTTTACTTCACCAGACATATATATATGGATACATTTATAAATCTTTAAATTTTTGCATGTTTGCATTATTCAAATTATTTTAACTGAAATATTGTAAATTATTTAATGGGGTTTTAATGTAAACTGCATTTACGTTTTATCCCTAACCCATCTTGTTTTACTTTCATTAAGGTAGGATTAATTGGCTTCCTGTTTATATTGAATCCAAAGTTCGCTGCGGAAACCTAATCTAGCAGTAGAAATAGGTCAGAGACTGGGGCAATTTCAAGTAGAACTCGATAATCTATTGAATGGATATATCCCCTCTATCTACCTAACTTCCTTTATAAACCAGGCTTCTATTTTTCATGTTATTTAAACTTATTGGATTCACTGATCCAATAATTTTAATTATTGATTTAATTTAATCCAATACAGGTGTGCTTTTATCGTGCTACGATAAACGTGTTCGTTGTGTATTGGAATAGAAGGGAAATTATTAAAAATTCGAACATATATTTGTTTTTCTCATCCTTCTACCCTTTCACGACCTTATATCCATTCTCATCTCTATTCATATATTCCTAAGATGTAATTTTCTCATCTCTTGCTAACTTAATCATAGGTTTGCTCAAACTCTTAGCCTTCTTCATCTGTATTCTCGTCTTACTCTTGTCTGAAACCCCGTCCCTGCTATATGCAGTCTATCCCTGTCTAACGTCATCGTTACAACCTTACCATCTCACGTCACCGATACAACCTAGAACTCAACCTTTTTGATAGTAATTTCCATTTTGTTCCTTGTTTTAGTGCTGCAACGTGTTTGAAGGTTTTACTTGCTCTCCGTGTTTAAAATCAATCGATGACCATTCTTCGTTCCCTTTGTATCTTTCGTTTAATCTCTTCATTCTACAAATTCTTTTTTGCCATTATAATTTTTTAAAAGTACATGATACCAAAAGTATCTACATGTTCCCTGATGTATGGAAAATTTTTCTGTCTTGGAATTTATCAAATTCGTATAGACAAAGAGTTCATTCTTCAGAACAATCACAATGCTTCTATTACCTTCCGTTAGCTCGGAAGCAGTAATATCAAAGATATTTCATTTAAATAATTCTTTGAACAATTTGAAATCGAAAATAATGTATAATCATAAATGAATATGCATTAATATTTATAATTACTGTGGGAAAAATGAAATATTTTTTCTTTTACAATTTTTTTCATGGTGAATTACATTTGATTTTGTTAAAATAGAATTTTATAATTTAATTAATTTATTTAGTTTTATAATTTAAATGTTAATAATGATTAATTGAAAACTATTACTGGTCATTAAGTGCACTTTGCATAGTTATTGGTTCAAAGAGTGCATATCATTTAAAATTTTATAATCGTAGTTTATGCAGTAAACTTTTCATAAGATTACATCTCATCAGTGAAGTCATTACTATTATATTTATCAGTAAAATAGTTAACTGATAAGTTCTCTCATATTAATCAGTTAATGATTATTATATTTTTATAAAGAGTCTGTTTCTTTAGGTTTAATCACAAAAAAGATTACTTTTCTTTTGATGTTTGCATTTAATTTGAGTTAGATTAGTCTTTCACGTCAACGGCATTACTGGGGTAACATTAAAACGGAATAGCTTAGAATAACCAGAGCACAAAAAAATGCCAGCTGCTTCGTTTCACCTCCTCCGCATTATTCTAGTTTACAGAACATGTCACGTTTATTTGATTTTCTAATTGTACCTAGTTTTTAAATAATTAAATTTGTTTACAATTCCGTAGTATGTTTTTTTTTTAATTTTTATTCTACTGAGCTGCAGGGTTATTGATGAAAATAAATCTGATTTTTTTGAAAATTGAGAAATAAAAGTAATTAACCACCCGTTGAAAACTTAAATATCATGGAATATTCAAGATGTCATGGAATTGAAATAGGTACAGTACCAATATCCAGAAGAGAAAGTTTTTCGTTTCATTGGACTAATTTCAACAAAAAAGTAATTTTTATTTCTTTGTAAAAAAATGTTATATTTAATAAAACTATGAAACTTGAGATGCCAGTATAAATATTTTTATTTTATAGTTATCTTTTTAAGTATTTAATTTTGTTTTACTTCACCAGACATATATATATATGGATACATTTATAAATCTTTAAATTTTTGCATGTTTGCATTATTCAAATTATTTTAACTGAAATATTGTAAATTATTTAATGGGGTTTTAATGTAAACTGCATTTACGTTTTATCCCTAACCCATCTTGTTTTACTTTCATTAAGGTAGGATTAATTGGCTTCCTGTTTATATTGAATCCAAAGTTCGCTGCGGAAACCTAATCTAGCAGTAGAAATAGGTCAGAGACTGGGGCAATTTCAAGTAGAACTCGATAATCTATTGAATGGATATATCCCCTCTATCTACCTAACTTCCTTTATAAACCAGGCTTCTATTTTTCATGTTATTTAAACTTATTGGATTCACTGATCCAATAATTTTAATTATTGATTTAATTTAATCCAATACAGGTGTGCTTTTATCGTGCTACGATAAACGTGTTCGTTGTGTATTGGAATAGAAGGGAAATTATTAAAAATTCGAACATATATTTGTTTTTCTCATCCTTCTACCCTTTCACGACCTTATATCCATTCTCATCTCTATTCATATATTCCTAAGATGTAATTTTCTCATCTCTTGCTAACTTAATCATAGGTTTGCTCAAACTCTTAGCCTTCTTCATCTGTATTCTCGTCTTACTCTTGTCTGAAACCCCGTCCCTGCTATATGCAGTCTATCCCTGTCTAACGTCATCGTTACAACCTTACCATCTCACGTCACCGATACAACCTAGAACTCAACCTTTTTGATAGTAATTTCCATTTTGTTCCTTGTTTTAGTGCTGCAACGTGTTTGAAGGTTTTACTTGCTCTCCGTGTTTAAAATCAATCGATGACCATTCTTCGTTCCCTTTGTATCTTTCGTTTAATCTCTTCATTCTACAAATTCTTTTTTGCCATTATAATTTTTTAAAAGTACATGATACCAAAAGTATCTACATGTTCCCTGATGTATGGAAAATTTTTCTGTCTTGGAATTTATCAAATTCGTATAGACAAAGAGTTCATTCTTCAGAACAATCACAATGCTTCTATTACCTTCCGTTAGCTCGGAAGCAGTAATATCAAAGATATTTCATTTAAATAATTCTTTGAACAATTTGAAATCGAAAATAATGTATAATCATAAATGAATATGCATTAATATTTATAATTACTGTGGGAAAAATGAAATATTTTTTCTTTTACAATTTTTTTCATGGTGAATTACATTTGATTTTGTTAAAATAAAATTTTATAATTTAATTAATTTATTTAGTTTTATAATTTAAATGTTAATAATGATTAATTGAAAACTATTACTGGTCATTAAGTGCACTTTGCATAGTTATTGGTTCAAAGAGTGCATATCATTTAAAATTTTATAATCGTAGTTTATGCAGTAAACTTTTCATAAGATTACATCTCATCAGTGAAGTCATTACTATTATATTTATCAGTAAAATAGTTAACTGATAAGTTCTCTCATATTAATCAGTTAATGATTATTATATTTTTATAAAGAGTCTGTTTCTTTAGGTTTAATCACAAAAAAGATTACTTTTCTTTTGATGTTTGCATTTAATTTGAGTTAGATTAGTCTTTCACGTCAACGGCATTACTGGGGTAACATTAAAACGGAATAGCTTAGAATAACCAGAGCACAAAAAAATGCCAGCTGCTTCGTTTCACCTCCTCCGCATTATTCTAGTTTACAGAACATGTCACGTTTATTTGATTTTCTAATTGTACCTAGTTTTTAAATAATTAAATTTGTTTACAATTCCGTAGTATGTTTTTTTTTT
>KZ651551.1:456105-472162 GCA_001010745.2 Gerris buenoi
AAATTTTGAGTTGGGTATCAAATGAAAGCTCCTGAATAGTAGGTAACAAATATATAAATGCTTTATTAAATTTTGCATTCCTTATTAGGCAAATAAATCAAAATATACACAAAAAAATGTCCCCCCCCCCAACCACTATAGTTCGGCTGGTGCTAAAATTTCTAAATAATTCGTGCTAATACCTTATTGTGGCGCGATGAAAATTCCGGGAGTTCATCCAAAATTTTCAAAAATTGCCAATTTTAGTCGCGAAAAAGTGAAGTGCGCCCAAAATTCCTTATTGGTTTATTAGTGATAAAAAACATTGTGACCCCCCGGGGATCGAACCCGGGACTCTTGAGATCGAAGACAAGAAATCAAAATTTTTGTAATGGGTATGCTTACTCATCTACAAAACCCTAAAAAGTATTTGGACTAAGTACTTCCCTGTGATTTTTACTGTATCACGTTGATTATTATTTTCTCTTCTTGAAAATAATTGTTTGGCTTATATAGGTTTTTTTTAAAATTTTTTTTTTAAATAAAAAAGGTTTTAGTACAGTAAATAGATAAATATTTTTTTCTTTTTATACTTGCTATATTTTCCACGTTGAGGCCCCAACGTGGGAGGGCGAAATATAGCAAATATACAAAGAAAAAGTTATGTATTTATTGTACTAAAACCTTTTTTTAAAAAATCCCTATATAGGCTTAAAAGTTTTCAAGGAGAGAAAATATTTTAATAAAATTACATATAAAGGGTTCAAAACTACACATTACAGAAGAAAATATAATTTATGGGCCCACACGGTTTCTATTCCTCCCCTTTCGAGATATCTCAATGAGCTCAAAAAATGCATTGCAGACGCTCAGCTTGATTACGCATACCGTAGATGTGTGCCGTGCTAGTGATAAGTATCACATTGTCCATAGTTACAAAGACTTAATGTATTTGATAACATATTTCACTTTTTTTCATTTTGATATTTGCATTATTCTCATTTTTCCAATAAACATGATTTTTAGGGTTTTGTTGGTAAAAAAAAAAGAAACCCTCATAGTTTCGTTCCTGTTCTGTCTGTATGTCTGCCTGTCTGTCTGTCATTCGGAACGGTTCCAATAAAAAAGCAAAAGAGATAAAAACATTAAACTTTCCGGTATTAAAGATTATTGTGATACGCTCACAGGAAAAATATTGCGATCTCAAAAATATCAGCTGTTCAAATACAAAATGGCGAATAACTCACGTCACGCGAAAGATTTTTTTTTTTAATTTTGAGTAAGGTGTCAAATGAAAGGTATTAAATTGTAGATTAAAAAAATGTATAACACTTGTGGAAAGTGTTAATTTTCCATGCTTTTTTTGTCACAAAAGCATCCAAATTTTGCCCCAACGCTATACATTTCAATAAGACATATTGAAATTTAAGTCTTAACAAATATAATCTTCACACGTTAAATCAAATTTGAAAAGGATTCTTCTTTTTATTTTTTATGCATCCAAATTGATAAGAGAAAGGGATATCTGCCTAATTCAATATTGTAACCCTAATTATTCTGGGATCAGTGAACATGGTCAAAATGGATGGGAACGAATTCAGATAAATTATCCTAAACGGTTTGATCATTTATTTTTATTTTAGGTTAGGGAGATTTATTATATATTTTTACATGATTCTCATAATTTATTTAGTCATGACAATTTTTTTTCATAAATGTTCAGGAAATAAAAAAAAAACACCCAGATGCGAAATAAAAAAAAAAACACCCGGATGCGAAATAAAAAAAAAAAAAAAAAAAAAAAAAANGAATATCGTCGAGGAATATAATAAATCTGAGTTTGTAGAATATCAAAAACAAAAAAATAAACAACCACCTTTTAAACACTCACTTTTTTAAAAATAATTCAATTAAATGAGATATTATAGGGATGGAGTAATATTAATAACCATTTATTGCATAATTTTAAAGCAATTAAGTTACATAATTCCCTTAGCTAAGTTGTACATTAATTCCCTAGCAAATCGGAACGTAGTCGTGGTTCTTTCGGGTTGGAGTTGGTAGCAACCACGTTTTACTTTTTTTATAACACAAGATCATATTTAATGATAATTAATTAATAATTTAACAAATCATTTAATGCCATAATACTAGTTAGTAAATATTTTTGAACTAATTTAACATCAAAATTAGTTCATAAATAATTAACAACTTATATTTTTTTTATTTACTTCTCCTTATTGTTGTATACATTTACTGCATGCTTAAACAAAATTATTATTTATTTAATTAAGAAATTAGATTTTTTATTTTTCTATTTTTCCCTTGGCCAAACATTGCAGTACATGTCAGTCATTCTTCTCCACTCCTGTTTGTCCTGGGCGACACGTTGTCAGGTCTCTCCTTCACGTACCTTTTTAAACTCTTCGTCCCATCGAGTTCTCGATCTTCCTTTACCTTTTTTTCTTTGTATCTAGTAGAACTGTAAAGCTTTTTTGTCCATTTAAATTAACGGATTAAATTCAGTAATAATATCTATTTGAAAAAGTTTAGTTCGATTTATCTTAGATCGTTTTTTTCTACATCCAAAGGCTCGGGTTCAAAACTCTAAGACATATAGACCACGTATTGATCTATCGTGCGAACTCAGTACGCGTCCTACTGGACGGGAAGGGATCGGCCACTTGATAAGATCGTTAGTGTAAATTATGCCTTGCCTTCCTGGGATTAAAGCTATCACCTTTTTTCAGGTACATCGATATCGATAATGATCATTTTTCACGAGAGTTTTTGAGTTCTCTATCTATTCGGCTTCACCGATCCCCGGTATTACTTTTATTAAGTAGGTAATTACATTTTATTTTAATAATTATTAGTCAGTCGATGATATCTTCCATGGCATTGTCAGGAGCAAAAGTAATTTTCATAATAAGCGCCCGGTTTTTTTTAGGATTTTATATCAGATTTTAAGTCAAACAACTCTTTAAATTACTTCTTTATCATTATATTCTCTCTTGAACTACTTAAAATCCTGTTTTTATAGTTAAACATTATTTTTATCTCATTCAAACATTTTACTGCTTTTATCCTAGGTATAATCTCTTTTCCCTGTGGAAAAACCCATAATACGTTTTTCTTCAGTGGAACTTTAATCAACCCTACATTTATAACGAAGGAAATAAGCAGTTTAAATCCATACTACAAACTAAACCGAACGGAAATGTTTTTATAGGTCTCAAATTGATAAAATCAATAGTTCTAGCTTAACAAAAACAGGAGTGTTCGGTACGACGCAGACTAGGAGAAAACTTTTATGCGTGAAAAAAACAAATAAAATAAATTTAGTTTCCTCTTGAAATAGAATCTACATCAAATTTTATATCAAGATAATATAAAAACTAATATTATTAAGTGAGCAAACACTGAAACGAGATTTGATTATAACCTTACAAAGAAGCTCTATGTTTAAAGTCGTCGTCTTAAGGACAAAAGGCACTCGCTTATTGTGTTCTATAAAAATGGAACAAAAGCTTTAATATAAAATTAATTAGTTTGATAGCTATAAAACTCTCGCATTTTAATTTTATTGGGCATAGTTAATGAGCTTCTAGAAATAACTAGCTTTCACCCCGCGCTCCGTGCTATGTTTCCTATATTCATGTAGGCCTAACAATTAAATTAAATTCCTAAATAGTTTTGTTATCAAAGTCTTCTAGGAATAAAATCAGGACTATATTACATATCATTACTTTTATTACTAAGAATATAATATTCTCCAAATCGTAGTTTGGAGTCTATCTATATACATATTTAAAAAATTACCAATAGAAACTGTAAAAATAAGAAAAATAAATAACTGAACAATCGTCAATCATGATGGTGCATTAATTTCATTACCACCTTCTTCTCTCAATATTGCAGTTGCATCAGTAAAAAACTAATATCTCTAGTTCTATGAAAAAATAAAAAAATAATAAATACTTGATTTAAAGAGCATTAGTGTGAGGTTAAAGCACTCCAATCAGAAATTAAATCGGTCAACAATTAAGGACTCCATAAGCGATAACAGTTAAATTTCTTTTTTTAAATAAAATTTAGCTCTATTTAAGGTAGAACCGATGGAATTACGACAAAAATTCATAGGACCAAAGTTGTAGACCTTTTAAAATCAGTTACCGCTGACGAAATCAGCTTGCCGATACGACTTACCGTTTAGCCAGAATTAGCCCTCAAAAACTTTAAAGAGCGTCCGCCAGTCCGCCATCTTTAATTTTTCAAGGGAGGTTAAAATATATTTTGTTAACTTTTCGGGTCTTTCCCGTCGGAAAGACCTGTTTTGTCCTGCTCTCCACCTGAAATAAAAACAAAAAAAAGACAGACAATTTAATTTTTTTAGCCGATAACACGAATACTCATTAAAACAATTAGAGCAAAAAATGTTAGCAAAATATTGCCGGGGCATTTTTGCATGTTGCCTGGCAATTTTGCCTGCAACACTCAATTTTTTTATTGTGTGCCATGGGCTGAATAAGTTTGGGAAACACTGTTCCAGGTGAGGCTAAGAAATGTTGTTTAATGATTCTCAATCTTGATTCAAGATTTTTTTTTTAACAGATCTTTTTAAAAATTTTTTTGCTTCTTCACGAGTCAAAATCAATTACTAATTGTGGTGTTACTAAGTTAAATATTTCTTATTTAAATTTAAAAAAGTAGATAGTTAATAAGATTTTTTGAGGATACATTGTAATTTTGCACTTATAAAGCCGCATTTACACATTCGCACGATTGACGAGGCGAGCCCCGAGGCGAATGTGTAAACGACTCACTCGTCATTCGCCTTGTCAATCGCCTCGCGACTCGTGGTGATCGCGTTAGGAGCGGTTTCTCTAGCGCGAGTCAAAGGGAAATTCCTGGAAGTCAAGGGTTGCAACGAGTTGGGAGGCGAGGCGAACTCAGTGTTTACACACTCGCTGTTCATTTCACAACGAGTCCTTCTCTTTATCACATGTTTTTTTTTTTTTTTTTTTTTTTACTTTTTTCTTTTTAATCGGAGAGTGGAATGGATAATTTATTTTGGAAATGTACTACTGTGAACCAGCTATTTGGGACCCAAAACACCCACTATATTTTTTATAATATAAGTATAATATGAAAGTACAAAAATAAAATATAGATTAATGCTTCTGTAATTAATTGGTTGTATTGACTGATATTTTTTGGTAATAAAATATAATGAAGTGATATTAAGTACACATAAATCAAAACACTCTGTTAAAAAATAAATAAAGTTATATCAAAATTATCTATAAACTTAATACAAAGTTTATATATCTAACTAATACAAAACGTATATACAAATTTATATAAAGTTTATATATAACTAATATAAAACTTTAAATAAAGTTTGTACGTATATAAATAATATAAAACTTTATATAAAGTGTTTATATAACTAATATACAACTTTATATAGTTTAGATATCACTAATACTAACTTTATATATCTAATATAAA
This sequence comes from Gerris buenoi, assembly GCA_001010745.2. NCBI lineage: Eukaryota > Metazoa > Arthropoda > Insecta > Hemiptera > Gerridae > Gerris > Gerris buenoi. Next base: position 461,599 of record KZ651551.1, read on the forward strand.
AGTATATAAAACTATATAAAGTTAATATATAAATAATATAAAACTTTATATAAAGTTTATATAATAACTAATATAAAACTTTATATAGTTTATATATAACTAATATAAAAGTATATATAAACTTTACATAAAGTTTATATATATAAATAAGAAAAAACTTTTCATAAAGTTATATATAGCTTATTTTATATAAACTTCCACCAGTGTGATTTTATTGTGTGTACTAATTGCCATTGATTGTATTAGTAGTTGAATTAATAGAGAGTTCCGGCGAAGCACGAGGCGAGTCGCGAGCGTGAATGTGTAAATGCGGTATAAAAAATCATGGATATAAATATGTTATAGGTTTTTATATTATGGGTCTAGTTTAATTTATAAAATAACAGTTTGCTTTATTGTATCATAATAGAAATCCTATTATATCATATCGTGAGGAAATATAATTATTTTATGGAGGAATGAGAATGAAGCTTATACAATTATTTCGTCTAAAGGAAAATCTAAGTGGCTTACGTTTAGGCCTTCTAATGAAAATGTTCTACAGACCTCACACGGTTACTTGCTATTTGAATGCAAATTTTATACATCCCTGAAGGCAGATTTGCTTCAGAATTGTCCTAAAGTTTGTTGTGATGAAATACGATGATGGTGATTAAAGTTTAAAACGAGGGTTAATTCTATGTATGTTTGAAACTCTGTCAGTAAACTAGTTATAACTGTGTCATCTGGAACGAATTAATTTAACTTCCTTAATAGTAAAATGTACACTTTGACGGTCTAAACAAGTATTTCAAACTTTATTTAGCCTATGTTAAACTTGTTAAATGTTTTTATTACTCTTCTTTTGTAGTACACAGACATTTAAAATAAAATTTGATAAAACCACAGCAGACAAGATTATTCATATAGTAGATATGCATACTTACGTTTTGTTTATTTCTTTATTACGATCATTAAGGTACACTTTATGGATTCATGGAGTGCCCCACTAATAATATTTTTCTATTTAATAGATAGTGTATTTGCCCTTTGGCTGTTCTAAAGCCCTCCACGGTTTATTACATCACTTATTATTATTATATATTACAATCTTTAATATCGTTTATATGTCAAGGAATATTAGTTGATTAGATAATCCCTTATAGTCTAAGCTTGTGTAAAATTTCTCCTAAATAAGATTATATAATAAGATCCTATATGCGTCGTCAACAAACTTAACCCAAAACAAGTCGTGCTCCAGTGTTGCCACTTCTTACTCGAGATTAATATTATTATTCAAAGACGTACAATTAAAACACTTTTCCAGCTTATCATTATTAACTTTTAAATAATAATTATATTATTAATACATTATTAAAACTGCTTTGTAATAAAACAGGTATTAAACTAAATCAAAAAATAATTAATATAAAAATTCCATTTTTGAGAATTGGTCTTGTGTACAATTTTTTTCCCCTGTATTCTTCACCTTAGTTGTTTCTATGTGCAAAATTTGGAGAAGATTGAATGACGGGAAGTGGTTCAAAATTGGGGTAATAGGTGTGAGATGAAACTTAAAAAGCAAAGTAATATAATACCAGTAATAATAATAACAGAGATAAAAATAAAATTAAACCCAAAAAAAATCGGAGGTTATGACACGCAGTGGAAAACACTGTTACTATCTCTGCGTAGGCAGAGAAAGTATTTTCCTGTATGTTTTAACTACTTTATGTCCGTTTTTAATAGTTTTATGACAAATCAGCAAAATAGTACTTTCCAGCATAAACAATTAAGTAATGTTTAATTTTGCTGCCGTGGGTAGATAAAATTAATTTTTCTTTGTTATTTTTCGATCTAATTCTATTTAATCTTTGGTTTCTTAAAGCAAATTAGCATTGTTATTTTAGAACCTTTTTATTAATTAAAATAAAATATTGAGGAATATCACGATAATTTTATAATCCTGTCTACTATAATTACATTTATGAACTAAAATGCCGCATGTTATTGTGTTACCTTTGCCGATGTGTTATTTTGTTTTATTTACACATATTGTACGGTTCGGTGTTACTGTTTGTCTATTACATATTTGGTTTTAGGACCATGTGACACATTCTTTATTAAGGACTTCAGCAACGACCATGCCGTTCATAAAGAACTGCATGGTCTAAATTGTAAGAGAGACTTGCTATAAGGATAAATAAAAAAAACAAAAGAACATTTTGGATTCGATTGATAAAGGTGGGGTACGTGCTGGTGAACATTACCAACGGGTGCTTGAAGGGAACAGTAACTCTCGTCCTGCAATCTCTATGAGAAGTCGATCAATACCTGAAAATTAAATAAAATTCAGATATTTCTTTCTTTTATATTTTGTAAGATTATTTTCTATCCTGTAAAATGTTTCTTTGATGATGGTCGGAATATAAATGTTTACTTTGAGCAAGGTTTATTATTGAAGTGTAATAAATTGATATACATGCAGTAAAACCTGGATAAAGTGACCACCGAAGGGACCGACCAAAAGTGGTCACCTTAGGCAGATGGTCACAATAAGCAGAAGAAAATGTACAGGAAAGTATGAAGTAGACCATGAAAAAGTGGTCACATTGACCAGGTGGTCAATATACACGGGTGGTCACTTTAGCAGGTTTTACTGTATACTTTTTATGCTAATATAAATTGAATCCGGTTAGCTGACCGTTATTTCTTCCAAACTGCTTTTGGACTAAGTGCACTCCTTAGTGAAAAATGTTTAATTTTATCCCAAAGTTAGTTATTGTTATTTATTTTTCTTTGTTTGTAAGTTTTGTTATTGAAAATGTATCACTTAGTTATTATTGTGGATTATCCTGATTACTCGTCGAATCTCTTGTTGCTAATACTTAAGGTTTTGTAGTACTCAAGGAGGAAGAGGGATTGAGTTGTGGGTTTTGTTACCTCTTGAAATCCTTTGATTGGAATCCTTAAAGGATTGTTCCCTCGAGAGAAAAGATAAGGTCCATCTTAATGAAGTTTCCTTTTGTCTTAAACGGGAAACGATACCTTAGAGGATTACTATGGCTTTAGGCACATCCATCAGCATTGATTCTACAGACGAGCTGGTTTCGCTTTTCTTACTGATAAGCTTGAATTTAATTTATTTTCTAGCAGAGAGGTTAATCGACGAAAACCTGATGAACTGTAGTATTTTTTTTTAATTTCAGATAGTCAGATAATTATTTTTTTATTAATAGATGAGTGAAAGAAAAGAAGAATAATATGATCGTCCATTTCAGTATTCCCCAAAAATTGTGTTTTTATTATAGTTTCAAGTTTTTGAATTTTAGATTTTCTTGCTTCTGCACGTCTAATTCGTTAGATCAATCGCTGCTACTATTGAAATCATCTGCTGAATTGTTGAGTACATCGTAATATACATGCTAATAAAAAGAAAACTCGTTTTATTACAAAATACCATTTGATTTTTTTAAAAGAGAACACTTATCACCATTGCTACTGATACCAGGAGTATTTTCGAGGATGTCGAGAATCTTAAATGGTTAAACATATTCGAGATATTTACTAATAAAACCCTTTTCAGTTTTTATATTTATTAAGTTTACAATTGATGTAATTAGGAGTTGAATAATTTAAATTTAAATGATTTGAGTCGGACATAATTTTATAATGAATTATTGAATTAAACTACGATGATAGGACAAATAAGGCGAAGTTTAAATTAATTTTTATTATAGTGTTTTCTAAAAGGTTAAAGTGGGTTTTTAGAATGGTCAGCTTTTACCGTAATTTTATTTCAAGTTTTTGCATTTGACAATTCCCTGCTTCCAGCCGCTCTTGTTTTCTTAGTTTGTTTGTGTTTCCTCGAGCGGTTTGAATTAAATATACAGTTTCGAGTTTAAAATGAAGTCAGTTAGAATTCTTAAACGCCTTGACGACAATTAACCAAAAAATAAATGTTAAAGGTTGGTCCAAATACTTCTCAATTAATTTACAAATTATTTGAAATGGTTGATGAATGCGTTTTATTAACCTATACCCTAACTAAAATAACTCTAAATCCAGTTACTTTCTTTAAGTTTGCATTATTATTGTGTTGAATTGATATACATTAATTCTTGTTGCTTAAAATGTGTATCCTTACCATTTTTTTAAGTTAGAGGTTGTTAGTGAACGACCTCTAACTTTTAGGGAGGACTTCTAGTTAACAAATACCCCAGATTTAATAAACAGGGGACAATTAAATAAATTTGACAAAATTAGGTTTAAAAAGCATAAAAATATTAATACGAAAAATTTATTAAGCATAAAAATTGTAAACAAAATTGAACGCGAGGAGCTTTGTGCTACACTAATTGGCAGACTATTTTTCTATCAAACATTATAAAATATCAATTAATCTCTTCATTGACCTAATTAAATCTTAAGTTTAATTAACCATGCCATTTTAAGTAAACATAATTAAATTAGCTTTATGCGCCTTTAAAAATATAATAATAATCACCGAAATATTTTAAATTAGACATATTTCACTCTTCTTAAATTAAAAATTGGATTCATCTCTTGATAAATAATTCTAATTCTAGTCTTTAAATATTCGCAAGGTACCTAATAATTCAAATTTCCTCTTGTTTTAACGGGACACGCCCTCAAATCCTTTTCTACTCTGCGGTTAAAACTAATAAGAATCTTAGTAAAGTTATTAAAACCATGGCTTACTCCCTCAAGTAATTAAGAAAAGGAGGGAGAGGGTTAATTTTCATTGTGCTTTTCTTGCTGGTTTCTTTAGGTTAACTTAACTAGTTTTCCGCTTAGAGTTTTGTGTAATTTAACCTTGTGTTTCTCTCCTGATTTCTCAACAGAGGCAAATGTTTACCTTCCAACTAAATGATTTCTGAACGTATTCCTGTCCCTCGGGACAATGTTTATGTTGATACCTAAAGTACATTAAGTATCGATCCTTAGCTAGGTGGTCCATTATCTCTTCGCTTCTCTGTAAACAATCCTTCTCCTGCTTTTCTCAATTCTCTCTTGAAAGTTTATGATAGTTTTAAACATCCATTGTTTTAGGACATGTAGACTTGTGGCCTTTCTCCATTTTGTTTATTACTTACTATAAAATCCTTCTTCTAACAGTTGTATTTATATGTTATTACCGAATCAATGTTTTAGCTCTCATCTGACAGGTTATACAACCCTATAACCTAAAAGACAATTTAATGTTTGTCATGGGAAAACAATATAATATTAAACTTAATGCTCCGTGAATAGTTATAAATCCCTAAAGGAAATTAAATGTTGTTGAAAATGTCTAGAGATAACTGTATTTACCTTTTCTTATATGTATATTCAAATATGCGAGGCCTTGGCATAAAAGGCTCCACCAGTGCAGGAGCATGGTCACATCCAGGATGCAACCTTGCTCTGCTCACCCCTGCATCACTGTATAAATGGGTCGCTGCTTATGTGAAGCAGCGACAAACTAATGACGTTTGACAATTGTAAGTGTAAGGAATCTACTGCTTATGGAGTGACACATTAACCCCGTGTAATAATCCATCACACATTTATATATAATTGTAAAAAAGCCCTTTGCCAGGCATAAGGCCCCTTAGGCCCTTCACGGGCTTTTGCGCCTTAGGGTAAGTTTGTTAGTATGTATTCAAATACTATAACCTTCTAAGCTCATGCTATAGGAATTAGTGTCTATTTCTATGTTTACTATAGGTTACTCTATTGGCCGTCTTTGTACGCACAAAATTGTTTAATTACTTATTTTTACTTCCTTCAATAAATAGTTTTATTTGATTACGGGGTAAATAATTACTCATTTTTAATTGATTAAATGGTGATAATTCATCCCTAATGATAGGATATCTTAAACCTGTAAGTAGATTTAGTAATTATAACATTGAAAAGTAGTGTTTTTTTCTCCCATTTTTAGATCATTTAATTATTATTTCATTAATCTTAATTGTTATTTTTTCAATTTTATTTGCCCAAGTCAACCACGACTTATAATTGTATAAACCCTTTAAAAGACCTAATTCTTCCATTAAATGTTGCTTCATGGGTTATTATAATTTACGAAAAATGATCGACTAAAATTTTCTATCCAAGTCCGTATTTTTTAGTTGAATATGAATATTTTTTAGTTTTAAGTCCGGTGATCGAGTTGAAATTTGGCAAGAATGTACCTCTCTGTATGACAAACAAGCCCGCCAAATTTCATTTTAATATTGGCCGCCATTTTGAAGTTACAAATTTTTGAATTTTTAAATTTTGACGGTTAATAATACTGAAATTACATATAGGTTTTTGACTTATAGCATATCGTTGGAACCGGAAAAAATTAAGGAANTCCTTCATGCTTCAAATAACCTGTTGACTTCATTCAGTTATCATTCCAATCCTTCAGGTAGAATGCAATTATTGTTACTAGTAATTGTTGAAAAAGGTTAATGAATGTTTCGTGATAATCATTACAGTTAATATAATATGTGATGTGAGCAAATTATAATTAAAGAGCAGCGACAGACAGAAAAATACTAACGCCGCTATTTGACCCACCTTATATACATACATATATATATATATATATATATCGATGTATGTAAAAGCGAACAATTCCCAGTATATTATTTTATTAATTATCTAACATATCGAATAGTTAAATCTAATTTTTGAAATCTTTTAAGTGACAAGAAGATCGGTGTAACTTTTTGTGACCAATGTGAATAGCCACACTCTATTTGTCGTTAACCTTTTGTCGTTAAAATTTATATATTTACTTGTTCATTGCAAGGCAGGATGAACCTCTTTATACAATAATTATATACGTAATTATATACTTAATGCTTTATATAACATGTATACTATTATCATTTGTATTGAATTTCTATAGTGAATATCACAGTTTTAAATTAAGTTTTTTAATGGATACAATTTCTTTTTTTAATTTATTTATGGTGGAATCTTCTTCAACATTTAATTACTTATATAAGTATTTCCTTAATCTGATATTTTCAGTGTACATTCATGAATTTTCTAGATATTTTATCTTTTGTTTGACAGCTTATTAGAATACTGAATAGAAGTAAAGAATTAGCTAGCTAAATAGAATAAATTCCAACAAAATACAAGCATAATAGAAGCACACAGTTTTATAAAATAGTTTTATTGTTCATTCTATCTGAAATTTCCAAAATCATGGGGATAAGTTTAGATTATATCTTATATATTAAAAATTTCATTGTTTTCCCTACTAATTATTCCTATATTATTTTCATTCTGTATTTGAAATACGTGTTTGTTTCATAGATGAGACACATCTATTCAATTATAATTTGGTTTCAGAGTAGCTCCATGATACTGACTAGACTAGTTTATTTTGTATTGTTAGTTATTGTCTGAAAGATACGTGGGCAATTGTCTAGTTACTGACACTATCTCCACTTGGAATAACGAACTGACTAACACAATACTAACAGAAGTAGAAGTACACAAGGTAACACCGGTTGTGACGATATTTGTCGCTTGCAATCACAATCCCAAGCTTGAGTGGCAGTCATCCATGTTCACACAATCAGTATTGGTGGCACCTCACGTCCAACACGATTTCCCTGACGAGGAAACTCTATTTGCTTAGCAGGTGTTGAATCATGTTGAAACATCGTCTGTGTGTTTGATCTCCCGACAAAGCGTTCTATAGCTTCATGTTAGTTGGTATGAGTTTGGCGCATGCCTCATTTTCACTTTCCCTCGGATCGGTTCCGTTCAATTTCCTTGGTCTGAGGAAAAGCCTGGAGGGTTTCCTTTCGATACTCAGCTGACTTCCTCTTCTTCTATCTCTATTTTCAATTCAAACACCCTATCACGTTTCAATGACTCCGCGTTCTCTATAGATATCTCCCATTTTTTTTTCTTTCAAGCCCAGTAAATTCTAACTGGATTTGAGTAGAAAAAGGGTGGTTTCAATCTTAAAAGTCTGAATTTTTAGTGACCTTCCTTTTTAAAACGAATTCTTTTATCTTTATGGTGTGCATCTGCTACATTTTGTCTATTTACTTGACTTTTATCAAACCCTTTGATCTCTCCATATTCAAAACCAAGTCTCTCTCTCTCTCCTCCTTCTATCTATATTGTGCGCTATCCATATTGAGGTTAACATTTTGTAATAATAATGTCTGGTAGTTCTATAGACTACATATAAAGAATGTACGAATATGTATAAAGTAATCAGCGTAATAACAATTATTTTTATTTATCAAATAAAACTATATTATATTTTGAATGAAAAATAAAAATCCATATATAGATATATTAGCTCCATTTAACATCTTGTCAATAACGAAAAGAAATAAATTTTCTAAACCGGACGACAAGCAGGACAAAAAGTCGCCGAACGCCGTAAATATCTTTGAGGGCCGCTGAGAGAGATGGGGGCATTGGAATTTATGTGACTGGGATACGATTATACGGACGCCGCCAACAGAACTATTCGATGCCCCTTTGGAAATCTACGACCACAACAAAAGTCCTCGCTTTCAACTTTTCCCCCTTTTTTCCACAGGCCATAACAGTATTTGAAATGTAGACTTTTTTGTGCATTTCCTATAACCTTAAAGCAATGACAATAAACTAGTAAAGCAAAAATAGAAAAATATCCTCTACCCGGTGTAAATTATCTTTTTTTTATCCATTTGTTTATTATTCTCTTTATTTCAGTTGTTGGGCGCTTTTCCTATTTCAATACACGGAAATTGAAATTTTCTAAAAAATAAAAAACATATTGCAGGAACGTGTTACATTTTTCCCCCGTTTATAAAGCAGCAGACGATTTACGCTTTCTGTAGTACTACCTGAGTTTTCTCATTTTGCGCTCTTGTTCACGTAAAGTAGGTTAAGTTATAAAGTAATAAAGTATGTTAAGTACGTACAGTATACGTAAAGTTATGTTGTGTTTTTATAAATTAGGATCTGATTAATCTAAATATTCCTTAGATACTGAGTTTATATAAAGCCGGGTTTACACGGGTAGAGTAAACAGGAGAGTAGAGTAGCGAGTACAGTAACTCTACCCGTAGAAACCCGAAAAAACGCTGGGTAGAGAAGAGTGGCGAGTAGAGTAACTAGTAGCCGGTAGAGTAGAGTACTATACCGCATGCAGTAAAGTGGACTCTACTCTACTTCCCTTTCCCCTCTCCACAGCTCTCACTCTACTAGCTTTCCTACTCTACCCGTGTAAACGTGTTCATGGCAAGTAGCAAGTAGAGTTCAGTGACACTTTCGAACTGTATACAAACAGCTTTCACTCAGCGTACTATACTCACTACTATCTTATGTGTAAACGCTCCAAAATCAAAATTGGTAGAGGGGAAATAGAGTACACTCTACTCTCCTGTTTACTCTACCCGTGTAAACCCGGCTTTAAGTTGGGTAAATAGCGAGGGTTTATAATAAGTCTAAAGAGAAAGACTAGAATGCTTGAGCTTGTCTCAGATTTAACAATAATTAGTCTAACCTAAATATCAAGTGAATTTAAAAAAAAAAATTGATGGCACCCGCTTTTATAGATTTTGTAAAACTAACCGATTAATGACTGATTAATCTGAAATAAATAAATAAAATAAATAAATGCAAGTTTCAGCATGTTACAAGATTAAGAGACAAAAACTGAAGTATGTTAAATTAATGCGCGTATAGTTAAATCTGTTTTGTAAGTTCTATAATAAGACATTTCTTTAGATTGTTTCTAACCTTAAAAAAAAACAAAAAAAAAAAAAAAACAGAGGAGAGTAACAATCATAAGAATGTGTATGGAATGTTCTTCTTTAGACAGTTACTCCCCTTATTAAAACAGAAGTTTGATATTCCTTTGTCCCAAAGTACATTGGACTAAACTCCTTTGCCTTAATAGCCATTTAGTCATTCATATATATTTAGTCATTTATTTATTTATCAGTCATATTCTAAATACAAAAAAAAAAAAAAAAAAAAAAAAAATTACTGCTAACTCTAATTTATTTATTTGTACTACTAATTTTAAGTTTCTCGTTTTTTAAGTAGATATGTAAATATATGTATAAAAAGTACCTCTAATAATTTATTATTTATTTTGTAAATGGTCAGACAAAACTTTTAGTTTTTTGTTCGTTATTTGGAACGTTGATATAGCTCGGAAGAAAAATTTTATTAAGTAAATTTAAGTATATTTTAATTATTTAAGCCTAATTTGTTCGAAAAGATTTCTCTAAACTTCCTTACTCTCAATGTTATTTGAAGAAGCATAGAAGAATTATTATATAATTGAAGTCAAATACTAGTCTCTTTCACATTTTAGTGAGTAAATATCCTTAGTGAATGTATTTTTATCTTGTTAAATATAGTTAGGTGAGTAAATATTAAGCACTCGTAAATATACTTATTTTATGTAACTTCTAAAACTGTCGTATCTAAAAGTTATATTTTATGTATATGTGAGCGTCTTAGTTTGTTAATTAACATTCATTTTATTTTACTTTTAAATTACTGCACCAGTCATCCTTAACCAAGCTCTTATTCCTCAATCCGATTCAGTCCG
>KZ651552.1:71201-87007 GCA_001010745.2 Gerris buenoi
ATTTCCAAGAGTAAAAAGTTCTTATTTTTAGCCATAGAATCCAAATCCAGTCTTAAAAATTTGGTTTCCTATTCACTTTTTTTAAATTTTCTAAATTACACACACTTCTGCTGAACACAAAAAATGTTCAGCATATGTTCTTAAAGCGCCTTTTTAGCCATTATCTAACCCTGAAAACCGCATCTTTCTATCTATTATGGTTCCGAAGATATTTCACTGTTCCATATTAGCTGGGACACCCTGTATAGCTAGTTGATAACAAGACAACCTACAAAATACGTCGACAGATTTAGCTAATGAAGACCGAGAAAGTAAGTTTTCTTTGAATAATGGAAAAAATCTAAGGGGGGGGGGGTGTCAAGGCCCTTATGGGCTTATGGGCCCCCTCTGGAGCCGCCACTGGTTCTAAGAATATTAAGGAATGCAAAACTCACCTCCAATAAAGGTTTGTACCAACCACACTTCAAACTAGTTTGAAAATGTCCGACGCATGCGCATTAGCCACAGGAGTTCAATTTTAGTCCGATGCGCATGCGTCGGACAGTTTCAAACTAGTTTGAAGTGTGGTTGGAACAAACCTATAAATTCACAGAGAGTTAGTCGGTCGGATCGTTATTTATTTAATACTTATTTCTATGAATTTTTTTTCGATGTAGAGAACTTATTTTAGTTCTATAGAAACAATTAGATATTTATTAAATTATAATATAGAGATAGAGATATTATTAAGTTATATAAAGATTTTCGTTGTACAGAAACAGAAGTTCGTTATACGGAGGTCCGACTGTATTCATAAAGCCGTGGAGACAGGGGGTGTTAAATATGAAATCAATGCTTACTATCACCATTGTTATCACTTCTTATCTCCGCACCTTCTATTTCTGTTGTAGTCTTTTGTATTTAGTTAATACTTCTTGAATGCTGTTGTAACAAAAACAAAACAAAACTAAAGAAGGCTCTTTTTTTAGAAACAATTTTCAATTGTTATAAATATTTCTTTGAACAACAAATTGAATTAAAATTCAATAGTTTAACAGAGTAAAATGGATATATCATTTGGTGGCAAACAAGATAATAAAAAGTTATACAAACTATTATATTATTAAATCGCCCAAACTATTGCAAACTTTTTATGATGCAATAGGCAAATCAGGAACATTTACACGAGTTCAATTTCGTAGAAAATGCGAATCTCCAGAAGGCAATTTATAATCATTATTTTTCTCCAATTAGGAAGCCAGGGTGACCGAGCGTCTTAAGGCGGTCGCCTAGCTATCAATAAGTGGAGGCAACTCGAGGTCGTGGGTTCGATCCCGTGCCATGATACTCTGAATAGCATCAATGATTCGCTGACGGTGCAGGGCGAGTGTCACCCCCTATGGGGCACTCTTCCCCCACTCCTTGATGTGGGTGCGATCCGTATCATGATGATCCCCCTCCCCCCCACGCTTTGAAGCTCGCTTATATAGTTCACTAATGACCACACCATACTCGCTTCGGAGGTACAATGTACAAATGTATGATGTGTGAAGTAACTGAAATTCTCCACCATGACCACGGGGCGTAAAAAGGGCCTAAGTGATGGCCTAATTGCAAGGTTCGAACAAGTGGTTCGTCCTGCCCGTTCTAGTAGAAAATACTAGACTACTACTACTTCTTTCTCCAATTATATTATCCAAGTTGATGATCTCTTTCACTCAGAGAACTTTATTAGGATTTATTATCTTCGGTTATACTCAAGGCCTCTCCTCTCATAAGGAGGAGAGGCTATACCCAGCGGTAGTACTCCTGCCGTGGATAATATTAATTTGTACATCGGTTGAGGTTGTGAACTATAGTAGCAGGTCACGAGGCCAATGCCTCTTCAGTCGATGGGGTGGTTGGTCAGGGATATGAAGGGATGCCATGGATTTTATTAAAGGATTTGGATGGATTTAAGGTTTCATGGAATTTTGAACAATTTGATTGAGTCACTCAATCAAATTGATATCTTTATTACTAATAGCAAAATGAAATTGCAGCTAATATATATGTAAAATAAAAACTAAAATAAAACGTATTTAACTTTTGCTTAGCTTATTATTTCTTTACCTCCTATTTTAGTATATTTTGTTTTAATAGTCCAGGAGATAGTGTGCAAAAAAGTGTCTGACTAACATCAAGCTATCTGACTAACAGTGTCTGACTAACATTTTGTGTGTAGGCCAATCTTTTAGTGTCTTTTAAGAATATGTTGTCGGCTAAGTTTGTTTGAGGGACAAAGTTTGGCAATAGGCATTTGAAAAAAAACAAACCTGAAATATTTCGATGATAAAAGATCCTTAGTATTTTTGACAGATATTACAGGTCATTTGAATAAATCTTAATATTACATTGTAAGGTAAAGATCAATTAATTACAAATATGTTCGAAGCAATAACAAGTTCTGTAAAAAAAAAAAAATAAAGAAAATAAAAAAAAATGACTTCGTTTAAAAATCAGTTTCAAAAAAGTTTTGACTTAGTTTCCTACGTGTTTGCGTGAGCAGTTAAAAGCAGAAAATTAAGTTTGTCATTTCCATTTTCACAATGTGGTAAAATTGAAGAAATCAAAAACGAATTCGATAAACGTTGTAACGATTTCAAAGAATTGCAAAACATTTTTTCCCTCTTTTTATTGCGCCTTTTTCCTTTGAAGTTGAAAATGCTCCCACTTCGATACAACTGGAATTAATTGATTTGCAGAATAATTCCATTTTTAAATGGATATTAGTACAGTGCAATTAGACCCAAACCCCAACATCCAAAGTAAAAGTTTCCCTCCATCTCCAAATTGTTCTAGACAGTCCCCATATTATTTGGTAAAAAGTTACACCATTTTAAGTGTCGGGTTTGGCGGGGAGGGGGGTAAGTTGGCAAATTAGTAGTTTTTATCAGTTTTTCTTAAATATTTAGAAAACTATGCGGTTTAGCGCATAAAGTGTCGTACACCAAAATAATCTACATTAAATTGCAAACAAAAATGATGCTATGCATAATCTTGCTAAAATGAACGGTTCAAGAGTTACAGAGGGTGTAAAAGTAGAATGGTGCCCTAAGGACCCCCACCCCAAATTTTTGGTGGCTGGACTGCACTGGCAGTTAATTTTATGTTTTTCAGTGTGCTGAACACGACTCTAGAGTTGGCCAACAAACATTTTACACGCAAATATGAGAAATCATCATAAAACCACTATCTTCTTTAATTTGTCGCCAAAAATTTGGGGTGGGGGTCCTTAGGGCAACATTCTACTTTTACACCCTCTGTAACTCTAGAACCGTTCATTTTAGCAAGATTATGCATAGAATCATTTTTGATCGCAATTTAATGTAGATTATTTTGGTATACGATACTTTATGCGCTAAACCGTATAGTTTTCTAAATATTTAAGAAAAACTGATAAAAACTACTAATTTGCCAACTTAACCCCCCTCCCCGCCAAACCCGACACTTAAAATGGTGTAACTTTTTACCAAACAATATGGGGACTGTCTAGAACAATTTGGAGATGGAGGGAAACTTTTACTTTGGATGTTAGGGTTAGGCCGTTTTTTGGACTAATTGCACCGTACTAATATAGAGAAGTAGGAATTCCAAAAATATATTATTATTTAGGTGAAATATACCCAGAAATTAAAAAGTTTGCTGCACACACTTTATGCTACTTTGGGAGTACATACTTGTGTAAGCAACTATTTTCGTCTGTGAATTAATATAAATCGGCCTACAAATCAAGATTGGTAAACTAGTAGGGGGAAAGCGCAGCCAATTTTCCGGTAAAAAAAATAAAATAGTTTTGATATATATACCTATGTTTATTCAGAATATAAATGACTTTGACTAATAACTATTATAGCAAAGAGATGTTTAGTTTAGTCCGATACACACTTTGGGACAAAGGAATATCACACTTTTGCTTCAATAAGGGGAGTAACAGCCTAAAGAAAAACATTCCGAACACCTTGTTTAGATTGTTACTGTTCATTGTTTTTTCATAAGGGGAGTAACAATCTAAAGAAGTGCCTAAAAATGTCTAGAATGTAGTCCATTTAAATACGAATGTAGGTAGTTTTCCCGGGAAAATCTAGTCTTCGGGATATTCATCAAAATAAATTTAATTTAGCTGAAAATCGAAAACTTAATACAAATAATCACCTGTTGAAAACGTTTAAAATATTTTTAATGAAATATTTGAGACATTTTTGCTAATTTGTCGATTTTCTCCTATCAAAATTGGTTTTGTAATTTAGATTTACTGATAATTATTCACAACACATTTTAAATATAGACAAAGATAAGAAACATATTAAATGTTTAAATCTCAGATCATAACAGATTTATTTTTTAAAAAATAAATACACTGTTACGGGTGATTTATCATTTATTTAAAAGTCTTATTTTATTTTTATCATAAAGAAGATTTTTTTTTTTTTTGATTTAATATCTATCACTCTTTACCTCCGACATAATAATCTCTTTTAAATATACAATCTTTTAATCACATAAAAATGTGATGACAGGCGCTATGACAGGCCTCGGGCGTTAAACGCACTCGTGCTTTTAAACTTCGCCCTCGGCCTGTAATAACGCCCTTACTGCTCTAGCTACGTAAATAGCTATTAAAGCCCTTTTTACTTCCGTGCATACCGAAGGTAAGGGAAGCTTTGTGATAGTTCTAAAGAACAATTGGTGGGGCAGAAGATGTTGGGGCACAAGTTGGAGGAAGGCGCTACGGGAGGCCCTGATGGCTTCCCGGGTCGGAAAAAAATGGCCGCACCGGACCCCCAGTGTTAATATATCTGTAAGGTAAACCGCGACGCAAAGAGACTGTAGGAATTTAAACCCTGACGCACCTAAACGGGGGGGGGGGCGCCTAAAATTTGAAACTTTGTTCGGTTTTTGTCGGGGTCGAAATACCTACAGTGTCTTTTCCTCGGTTTACCTTATAACTGCCTGGTACGCCCTTATTTTTTTTCCGACCCAGGCAGCCACCAGGGCCTCCCGTAGCGCCTTCCTCCAACTTGTGCTCCAACAACTTCTGCTCCACCGAACAATCATCATCCGTTGCAGACATAAAAGAACATTTTTGGGGCCACAGCAGTGGGGACCAACAGTGGGCTAATTGTGACCTACATCCCAATTTTATTAAAAGTTGACGAGTATTTTACTACGTTTTTATTAACTTGGTTTCTTGTTTGTTTGTTTGTTTGTCCGGTACAAATCTTGCAATCAGATACTAACATCCCGAGTAGCTAGACATTTGAAACTTTCAGAACAGTTCAGAACACGATGACAATGCATTATTTTAATAATTTTAGTCATTTTTCAGCAGAATTTAATTCGTTTTCAGCAAATTTGCTGAATGAAAAGTTAGTTCGGAAAAAATCCGCAAGTTATTTTATTTGTTTTGTCATATCCCATAATATTTACAATCTTCATTTTGACAGGTTTCAAATTTATGATTTTTAATAAATAAGAGATAAACATTAAATGACAGCAAAACAGGAAATATATCGATTATATTATTTCAAATATATCGATGGCACGGTTTAAGAAAATTTAAAAACGTAGTATATAAAAAGTTCTTGCAATTATTTAAAGTTAGTCAATATTAAGAGTAGTTTTCGTCCCCTTTATGCCAGAACCACGAAAGTGCAAATTTTCATATTCTGGGTTTATTAGCTATTTTAACTCGTTGTTTTATAATCCAAGTTTAGCAGAACCCCTAAATCTATGCAGACCATCTGTCCTGGATAGAGATTTTGTTTTGAGGAGAACCATTTGTCTGCTGGAGAGAGTGAAGGTATTCCCTCTCCCACCTTTTCCACAACCTCTGGGATGGTTTACTAATTCCCACCGTGATAGCCTATGGATGGAGATGGAAATATCCTGGACACCCACTTCCGGTAGGGCAAGCAACGTCCCCCCTACCAAGGAGTGACCAGGTGTAAGCGCTTGGTAGTCATCAGGAGATGATGACAGGGCGTACAAGGGACGTGAATTAAGTATGACCACTATCCTACTTAAGATTTTAAGATGATACGAAACTCTCCCAAAGTGAGACTCCGTGCTTCATCATCATGAAAGAGATGGTATTTAGCATTCTTTACGTTGGACTCTACTAGTCCATTCATAAAGGGAGCACGAGCTATGGTAAAATGAAACTGGATTTCCTGGGCCGACAGGGGATCAATGAGTTGTTGAGTGGTTGAAGTGCGAAGGAATTCCACTACTTGATTGAGTTCTCGCGAAGCACCCTTACAATTTGTACCTTGGTCTCAATAGATGTGGCTTTTCAGACCTCTCCGGGACACAAACCGACTGAGGGCAGCAATAAAGTTGTCAGACGAAATACTCGTCACTGCCTCCATGTGGCAAGACAGATGAAAAGGGCAAAGTAACTTTTATAGGGTGTCAGGAATAAATAACACAGGAAAAAATTACAAAAGTAGACGAGTAGTTTACACGTGGAAAGAATTACACATGGAAAAAATTACACGTTAAAAAAAAATACACTGGGAAAAAATTACACATGCGAAAATTACACTAAGAAATAATTACACATTTAAAGTTTTAGGATAAATTAATTATATAATAGTCTAATAAGTGGTTAAAAAATATCACCGGCGTAATTATGGGCCCGCATTTCGGGCGGGCCCCAAATCCAATGTACCGATGATGTCGATGGGGCCTCCTTTAAAGCATAATAAATTTTCTTCGGCGAGGGGCCCCCAGAAAGCTCTTGCGGGGTGGCCCCAATGCCCTAGCTACGCTATTGTAAATTTATATTAAATTAATTATTTAAAACATTATAAATTATCACCCTAAATTATATAATGTGTTTAAATTAATTATCTTGTCCATATTCCTGTATCCCCACTAAAAAAATATAAATGTAAGAAAATGTGTTAAGTATGTTGTGGCCCGCGTGAATCTCAACAGTTTATTAAATGGCCCGTGTATAAATTGATAATAATGTATAAATTGAGAATAATGTATAAATTGATAATAATGTATAAATTGATAATAATGTATAAATTGATAATAATGTATAAATTGATAATAATGTATAAGTTGATAATAATGTATAATTTGATGCACCTGCTCTATCACTTCTGTGTTTTAGATAATAATTGTTATTTTTTTATTTTTTTTATTTTTTTCCAGCTGTCAGTGTAAAATGAATCCAAGAAGGTGTTATACTGCTGCTAGAAATACAAATAAATACCTACTAAATCTAATCTAGTTTTAATTGTATTGTATATTTTAAGATAATTTTATTATTAATCTACTCGAAAAAAAAACGGCACAGAAAGTAACAAAAACAAATCCACAACTACATTAATATAAATATCAGCGACAAGAAAATAAAATGTATTACATATTCGATATATTTAATTGGCAGAGTAATTTTTGCCTAATTAATTCATTTATCTATTTACTAGCCGTTAGGCCCGCGGTAACGGGCAGAATAATAAATATGGTTGAGAAAAAGAGCTGAGAGATAATTAGTTATAATTAAAATATAAGTACAGTCTCTTAAAATATAAGATAATTAAAGAGATATTTACTGTTTAAATAGTAAGTTTTATGCAGTTATAATTAAAACATTTAAATAGGAAGTTTTGTGCTCCGTTATCCGTTACAGAGGTATGGCGCAAATGGTTTAGAATCTGGCTTACTCCCAGTAGCCCCGGGTTCAATCCCAGCTTATGGCACATCAATTTTTAACGTTATAAATCATTTAGAGGTGAGTCGTTGTTGTCGTTGTCGTTGTTGGGACACTACTCGATTATATAAAAGATAATACTTAAGAATGACTAAGTGAGAACACACACCTGTTGTAATAAGTAAATTACTGATAAAATGTAAGTTCTTTACAACTTTGAACTGACAGTGCGACACATGATTACGTCGTACGACAATTGGTTGTAATTTAGAATATTTATTGATTTTGCTATGACATTTTTTATACATTAAAAGAATAGTTAGATATAATACATTTTAAATAAAGCTCTTATTCAGATTGTTACTCCCTTGCTTTTATGGAATTTAAATGACCTTGACTAAAGAACTATTAAGACAAAGGGATTTTAGTCAAATGTACTTTGGAACAAAGGAATATCACATTTTTGTTCTTATAAGAGGTATAAAGAAGAAATTTTTGTACACCTTCTTTAGATTGTTACTCCCTTCTGTTTTTATTTATAAGGGGTGTAACAATCTAAAGAAAACCCTTAAATAATTGATAATTTTTCATGCTTCAAGTTTTTAAAAGTTTATAATTTTTACAATATAAATTCCAAAATGACAGTGTGACGAGGTACTTTTGGTATCCACATTTTCAAGCATTTATTGAATTACCTGGATTTGCTATCAAATAAAAAAGACCATTCATGCACCATGACTTGATGAGCGAATTTTCAAATAATCTGCGTATTATTGGTTTATGATAATAAAAATTTTGGTTTAGTATTTGGATGGGTGAAAAAAAATGGTACACGTTAGAAAGCTCTTTAAGAGTACAGTAATTATTGATGTTATGTACATTTTTGTCATATTTTCATATAAGAGGGGGGTAAAATGGAACTAACGTGTTTTTAATGCAATTTTTTTACCCTAAATAGTTGTTCTATAATTTTACCCCTAATAGACTCTAAAAATTCTGGTCAACGAACTCATATTTTTTTATTGTCAATTTTCTTTGGTTGATCCCTTATAATTTTATAAAATCTTCTTAAAGTTAGGTCCTCAGGGATTAAAAAGTTGAAATTAAATTAAAAATATTTCATTTTTTAATATATTTGGCTATATTTCGCCCATACCTGGGCATCTTCAGGCCTACAATTACAAAAACAATATTATAATAAATTTAACATAATAATAATAACGATTAATAACTTTAAATTCTAGCACACAACAAATTACATAACAAATTCAAATTATGTAATATCTCAATTCATAATCAAGGTACACTAGTTTTTTAATTTGTTGTGTGCTAGAATTTAAATTTATTAATTGTTATTATTATTATGTTAAATTTATTATAATATTGTTTTTGTAATTGTAGGCCTGAAGATGCCCAGGTATGGGCGAAATATAGCCAAATATATTAAAAAATGAAATATTTTTAATTTAATTTCAACATATTTTTTTATATTATTGTCATTTTATCATTTGTTTGGATTTTTTAAGCTCATCCTAGGGTGAGATATCGTCTGGAGTGACTCATACATATATACATAAAAAAAAGTATTCAATTTCGGGAATCGATTAAGAATGATCTAAAACGGATTTCCATGAAAAAATTGGATTGAATTTTGGAAAAATTGTGAAGCCATTGCAATAGCTTAATTTTCTTCGAAAATTCTATTAAAAATGCTATTGTCAATATGCAATTTAATAATAACAAACTTTCTTCAATATCTGTTTTTTTTTTTTTTTTTTAATTAATCCAACTCCGCACACGGTCAATAGTATTGACAATACTATTGACCGTGTGTGGGCCGCTTTACGAAAGAAAATTATTTAAATAAAATGATTGTCGGTCAAAATAAGTTTGTATGAATTTTAAAATAAAATAAGGTACAACATTTTTTTTTTTAATAAAAATTTCAAAATGACAGTGCTACTATATACTTTTGGCGTCCATATTTTTAACCATTTTTTTTTTTTAACTATTGAATTATCTGGTTTTGCTATTAAATGACAACATTTAACTAGTTGATTTATTAAAAATAAAAATATATTATGAAAGAGAATTATTTAAATGGAAAGATTAGTCAAAATAATTTTTTAATGTCAAAATAAAATAAGGTTATAATTTAAAACTGTTAGCACTATTTTTTGTGAATAATTCATTAAGTATTTTGAGGTTGGATGGATTTTAAAGGATGTTTTGCTTATATTGAATGAAAGTTATGTTACCTGCTAGGGTGGCTAATAGAGGTATAATGAGGGTAATATTCATGTCTGGCTGGCAACACTGAAGCAGACAGTATACTGAAATGAAGGTCAGGTCAGTTGAAAAGAGAGCTCCATAATCAAAAACTATCTCCCTTATCAGATGTTATGCTGGTCTAAAGGCTTGAAAGAACGTTCACTGTCCTGTCCACTGTCCACTGTCCTTGTCCGCCAGTCTACTAGTTAGTTGTAGCCAGTAGTAAGTCCATTAGTCTACTGACCTCAAAATAACAACAAGCACATCAATACACAATCATAACGCATTTCTATCCACGCAACGTTTCACTACTGCATTCATTGGTATCCTGTCTACACAGGATACCAATGAATGCACTGTTGGAAACATATAGGCGTCATAAATATATAACAAAACCAAAAGGCATCCATGCGTTTCTTGACCAGACATAATATATTGTAAGATTTCACATAAGGAAACTATTATCAGCATTGTTACAGTAGTAGAGATCTTATCTAGCAGAAATGAACCCAACATACGTAATTTTCCTCAAGAACTTAAAATTTTATAATTTTCCAAAACTTTAATTTTTTTAAACTTGAATTCATAAAAATAGTCCAGTCATTTTAGGTTTTTCTGTTAAAAAAAAAAAAAAAAAAAAATCGGAGCCTACATTTTTTTCTTTAATCGGAAACATATTAAGGGATAAACAAACAATAGATGAGTACCAACTGCCTCAAGGAATGGTGACATCACCTATACTCTTTCAGGCATTTATAAATATTATGTCTTTTATTATATTTGTTTACTATTTTCAATTTCTATTGTTGCTATGCCAACATACTGTCAAATGTTTTTGTTGTGACACAAAATATAAACCAGTTTAGTTTTAACTATGCTAAAAACAAACGTTTTAATTTATTATAATGTAATTAGTACATAACAAATTTGGCGACGAGGATAAAAACTTGACAGAATGGAACAACAACTCAACTCGTTGATCGGAGCTTTAACTAGCTTAGTTGCATCACTTCAGCAGCCTACAGCTCAAGGTAACAATCAAACTACATCTATTAAAGAACAATTGAAAACTCAATCAATACAGTTTGAGAAGTATGATGAATCAGTTGAAAGTTTTGAGAACTATACGTTACGATTAGAAAATTATTTTAAACTGAAAGGCCTAACTGATACAAATACTGAAACAGATGAAGCTAAAGTTATGGTCTTAATAAATTGTCTAGGAGGTAAATATTTCCAAATATTATCCAATCTCACGTCACCCGAAACACCTGATAGTAAAACGTATACAGAGCTCATACAGCTATTAAAAAATCATTTAGCTCCGCAAGTAAATATACTCGCGTTACAACATAAATTTCTATCTAGAAAGCAGAATGCAGGAGAACACATAAACCAATATATTACGGAATTAAAAGCCCTAATTAAATCATGTAACTTTAAGGCTAAATGCGGAACAAAAGTATGTTCTACGTCTATCATGAACCAACTTCTAAGAGCTCAGTTTATAAGAGGTCTCTATGATACAGATATACGTCAAGCTATACTACAATGTGCTGATATAGAGTTTGATAAAGCACAAGAACTTGCTCTAGCTATTGAAAGTTCAAAGATACAAAATACAGAAACATTCAGAGAGGACCCTAGTTCAAGTAGAGATGTACATAAACTCTCAAGTACTAACAATAATAAAACACGTTCAAGATCGTCCAGTAATCGTTCTTCCTACCTTCGACCAGACAGAGACAGCCCACCTGGATCGCCCAACCTTATTAGAAAATTAGGATTGTATGGTCTTTGCTTACACTGTGGCCGCAATACGCACCATACTACCGACTGCAGAGTGAAAGACAAACTTCACTGTTCAAGCTGTTCAAAACGACGACATATTTCTAAGGTCTGTATCTCGACTCTACGAAACAAACAAAACCGATCTTTACACAACATAGGGTACGACTCTGAGACATCAGTTGACTCTGAACACGAAATTAATAACATAATTGACATTTATACAGAAACTATAGCACACAAATACGAACCAAAAATGATGATAGATGTAAAGTTAGCCAATAAAAAATTCTCATTCGAATGTGATACGGGTAGTCCTATTACGATCATAGGTAAAACAGATTTTGATAATTTACAGTTAGGCATTCCGTTAAAACAAACACCTCTTCAACTCAGATCTTATACAGGACATATTTTTAAACCTCTTGGATACATCACAGTCCCTATTACATTTAAGAAAACATTTTGCAGAGGGGATTTATACGTGGTACCAACAAATAGTAGTGCTATCATGGGTCGTAACTGGATACGCGCTTTAAACATAAATATTCAAGACATGTCACATGTACAGAAAACAACAAATAACAATAAATCTAATAACCATAATACACCTACACCATCTTCTCTTGAACAAGTTTTAAAAGAATATGAAGATGTTTTTACACCGAAAGTAGGAAAATTAACAAATTATTCAGGATCCCTACGTTTGAAACCTGGCGCAAAACCAGTCTACGTAAAACCTAGACCTGTGCCCTATGCGTTAATTGGAAAAGTAGAAAAAGAACTAGACCGATTAGAAGAAGAAGGTATAATTGAGAAGACAGATCAAGCAGAATGGGGAACACCACTTGTAATTGTACCGAAAAGTGATGGAAAGTCGGTCCGCATATGTGCAGACTATAAAACAACTGTTAACCCTCAACTTCATGATAATCGTTACCCGATTCCTAAAATTGACGACATTTTTCCGAAAATGAGGAACGGAAAATATTTCTGCACCCTTGATGTCTACAAGGCTTACTTACATTTACATATGGACGAAGACAGCTCGAAAATACAAGCCATATCTACACATCGCGGTTCATATATAGCGAAACGACTATTTTTCGGAATCAAGACAGCCCCTAACGAATTCCATCGTGTTATGGACCAAGTATTGAACGGATTAGAGGGAGTAGCAGCTTATTTCGACGACATCATCTTACAAGGATCTACAAAAGAGGAATGCATGAAACGATTAATACAAGTACTACGACGATTAAGAGAATATGACCTACACCTTAACAAAGATAAGTGTAAATTTTTCCAACAAAAAATTAAATACCTAGGACATGTTATTTCAGAACAAGGACTTGAAAAGGATGAAAGTAAAATTAAAGCTGTAGTCGAAGCACCTCCACCGCAAAACGCAGACCAGGTAAAACAGTTTCTCGGACTTGTACTCTACTACTCTAAATTTCTACCGGATGCATCCACTTGGTTACACCCCTTAAACAATCTTTTAAGGAAGGGTACAAGATTTATATGGTCAAAAGAATGTGAGAGTGCATTCCAGAGAGCTAAATCAGAAATTGCAAGCAATAGAATCCTCCTGCCATTTACACCAGAACTACCAGTAATACTTGCAACAGATGCTAGTCCTTACGGAATATCAGGAGTCCTTTCACACAAGTTAGCTAATGGAGACGAACGACCGATTGCTTTTGCCTCTAGATCCTTATCTAAAGCTGAACAAAATTACAGCCAACTGGACAGGGAAGCTCTTGCAATTTACTGGTCATTCAAAAAGTTTTTCCAGTTTATATATGGCAGGAAATTCACGTTAATAGTTGACAACAAACCTTTATCAATGATTTTTAATCCCAGTAAACAACTTCCAGTTCTATCAGCAGGAAGAATGCTACGCTACGCGCATTTTATGTCTGGATTTGACTACAATATACAACACCGAAAATCCCAAGAACACCAGAATGCAGATTATTTTTCAAGAAATCCTTTAAGTATACACAATAACACTTACAATTTTAAAGATGATGATTACATTTTCTTGTCGGAACAAATAAGTCACATCACAACAGACACCATTACATACAGACAAATAAAATTAGAAACAAGTAGAGACACTTACCTATCAGAATTAAGACAAAAATTACTTGACGGAACGATACGTGACCCTGAACTGACTTTACAAGACGGCATTATTTTTCGAAGCCACAGAGTAATTATCCCACGAAAATTACAACCTGCAATATTAAAAGAATTACATTCGACCCACACTGGAATAGTAAAAATGAAAGCTATCGCAAGAAGACACTGCTATTGGAAGGGTATCGATAGTGACATAGAAGATCAAGTCAAAAGTTGCCCAGCGTGCTGCAAAGTTCAAAGAAATCCCACCAAGGCCCCTATACATCATTGGGAGCCTCCAAACAAAAATTGGCAAAGAATACACATTGACTATGCTGGACCTTTTTTAGATCATCAGTTTCTCCTTATTATAGACGCAAAATCAAAATGGCCTGAAATTTTTAGTATGAAGCGTTCACCAACATCAACTACAACTATACATTACCTGCAGGAAACATTTTGTAGGCATGGGTTACCAGAAATACTTGTGAGTGACAACGCGTCAATTTTCAAATCCGATGAATTTAAAAATTTTTGTTACGAACACGGAATACAGCACAAGACAATAGCACCAGGACACCCTGCAACAAACGGTCAGGCTGAGCGGTACGTTCAAACTTTAAAACAGAAGCTTAAAACAATGGTAGCAGAATCAGGCACACTAAATGAGAAATTACAGAAATTTTTATTTAAATACAGAATAACCCCTTTAGAAGACAATCAGACACCCGCAGAGCACCTTTACGGATACAATTTGCGTTCTAAAATCGACTTAATTCAGCCCCCTACAATCCAACCTCCTAATAATAGACCAGATGTACCATGTTTTACCAAGTTTTATAAAGTGGGGGAGAGAGTCCAATCACGAAATTATATAGGACCTTCGAAGTGGCAATTTGGTCGTGTACTGAAAAGGTTAGGCAAACTTCACTATGTTGTCCGTCTGGATAATGGATACGAGCTAAAACGACACTACAATCAGCTGAGAAGTTGCAACACCAGAGATCCAGCGGGGGAAGAACATCGTAGTGGGAAAAAGGTGCATTTTAATCCCACTGTAACATATCACGAGCATCGGTCTCACTTAAACCAACCACCAGCGGACATTGCCACACCTCCAGGAAGTCCTGCGCCTTCAGCAGGCCCAGCACCTAGACGTCAGATTCCCCAACCCAGGGTACCTGTACAACAAGATGGTCAACCAGCGTTAAGACGGTCAACTAGGATCAGGAGACCGCCGGATAGACTTACCTACTACTAGGACAATCTTTACTAAGTGCCGGAGAATCTATTATGTCTTTTATTTTATTTGTTTACTATTTTCAATTTCTATTGTTGCTATGCCAACATACTGTCAAATGTTTTTGTTGTGACACAAAACCAGTTTAGTTATAAACAGTTTAGTTTTAACTATGCTAAAAACAAACGTTTTAATTTATTATAATGTAATTAGTACATAACAATAAATGACATTTTTTATGCTTTAGAAGGTGTAGGAGAGGTTTTCGGTTTCTGTGACGACACGGTTTTATTTTTCCAGGGTTCTAACTATAATGAAGTTTATAGAAAAGCGACCGAAGGTCTATATTTAATTAACAAATGGTTACATACCAATCTATTATACTTAAACGAAAATAAAACTAATTTCATTGCCTTTTCTAAAACTAAATCAGGACAACCGTCAAATAATAACATAATAATTCACTCTTGCAGTTGTAACTTCTTGACAAATAGTACCCAGTGTCAGTGTGATAGTAAAATAGAAAGAGCAGAAAACACTAAATACTTAGGTATCATACTGGATTACAGATTAAACTGGCTTCCTCAAGTGAATTACTTATCAAATAAATTAAGAAAATTCATTTATCTTTTTAAAATTTTAAGAGAATTTTGCGATGTAAAACTACTTACTAGAATATATTACGCTTTAGTA
>KZ651552.1:104286-129231 GCA_001010745.2 Gerris buenoi
TTTTTGAATAAGTAGTTCCCTTTTCTTGTTACCACTACGAATACCCCTTCCCCACAAATCTAAACTGACTTCGAATGTGCCTCCACCAGACGTAGCCGCTGAATACGCGACTGTATCAACTTATGCGGCCTCCTTTATGATTGCCTAATTTAAATATGGCCTCCAATGGTAAAAAGGTTCCCCACCTCTGTTATATAACATCGAAATGATTTAGAGCACATAATGGTGTTTTCTTACATATGTTGTTCGCTACATAGTGAGTACAAATATGTGCAAGAAATTCCTCTTTATTCTCATAATTTCTCAAGTTTCAAATCCTAAAATTTAAATAAATAAACAGAAAATATCTTGTAATATTTCGACATTATTTAGAATTCAAAATGGTTTACATAAGTTGTTACAAAGTTAATACGAAAGTAAAAATATAAGTAAGCAATATTTGAATTAACTGTTACCACAATTGATTTAACTGTTAAATTTAACAATTATTGTTCTTGAGATTTCCCGCTATTTCTCGATTTTATGACCTCAAAGAGTTATCAGAAAAATTTGTTAAAGTTTCAAAGCAATCCTTATTTTATCTACGAAACATTTCGATGTAATATTAAAAAAAAAAGATTAAATCAATTTTCACCAACCTTTTTTTCTCTTCCTAGATTTTATTTTTCTTATAAATACCAATGCAAATTTCATAAAAGTCGCCCTTATGTTTCAATATCACTTAAGCACACACACATAAACTATCTTACGTAACACTAGCGGCTGGATCTGCTCCGTATTGGAGTTAGGAGAAATAAGTTTACTACAACACTACATCTTTACATACACCTACTTCGTACAAATTAAAGTAAGCAAATTATGCACTCAATAGGAGCTAAAAATTATCATAGAGGTATTCACAGAATGTCTACGTATTTCCAAACATTTCGTAAACTTAAATATAGATAAAAACTAAAAACTGATAACGTTAAAGTAACAGCCTTGGTATAATTAATGAGAAAGTTAGCACGGTATTTATGCTATTTTAACTATTAAAAATTGTAATTGCTTAATTTATTGCTAAAAGATTTTTTATTTCAAAAGAATAGACTGCCAATTAGTGTGGCACATAGCTTCCTCACATCATGTTACTTTATTGTTATATTAACATTAACGTTATATTACTTTATTGCAATAAGTTTATTGTTTAAAAACTATTAATAGTTTTGCTATCTTTAAAACTTCATAGCGGTGTCGCTGTTGGTTTTACGAAAAATTGTATTTGAAAAAAAATCTTTGTCTCATTGAATAGACGAAGATTGATTTTTTCCCCAACCTATACTTCCAAATTTTAATTCCAAACGCTTGGACGGATAACGTTGTCCAACGAACTCGACCTGAACATTGATAAAATAAACATGTTTACCAAATTTCATCAAAATCGGTCGACTTTTACTCCAGTTATCGTCGCTCGTTTCATAATTCGTGGACACGGAACCAAAAATGTTCCCTGATGTCTGAAACGGATTTCTGTCTTGGAATTTTTAAAATCGGAGACACAAAACTTTTTCATTTTTAAAAGTGAACACAATGCTTCCGTTGAAGAAGAATAAAAACTTGAATCTTTCCGTAGGATGAATACTACCTAAAACATAAAAATTTGAATTTCTAATTGATTGTACAAGTTACAGGTACTAATTGAGTACTTTATAATTATAAGCGTTAATTCTCGGTCTAGTTCTATTGCCGTAAATATTGGCGTGCTAGACTTGTGGAAAAATTGAAAGCTTGGATTCGGGACTAGGTATCGGTAACGACAGAGAAAATCATTCTTCAGTTTAGCTCAGTTGGTCAGAGCACCTGTCCTGGATATATAGAAGGCCCGTGGTTCGAGTCCCGGTGCTGGAGTCTATTTTTCACTGTCTCCCGTAGTTAATAATAATTATAATTTGATTTAAATTAAATTAAATCTTTCCGTAGTATGAATACTACCTAAAATTTGAAAATTTGAAAACTTTAAAGTTTCGTAAGTTTACCTTTGCCTATAGTTTTAATAACTTTCCAATCCAGGATACACCCATATATCCCTGAAGCATGACACATCNCCTTCAATTATTATTTTAAAATAAAAATTTAATTTTTAATTAAATTATAAATTAATAACAAAACAACAATTGTATTATAGATTACTACAAATAATTAATCTTAAAAGATTTTAACAACAATATACATAATTTGTTTTTTAGATCTCAAAATCAAAGAAACAACAGAGATGAATTAGGATCTCGTAGGATTGGAAATTTTGGTATTTAGAATAATTTACATTGGGGTGATTAGGATATATGGATTCAGACAGATAAATCCGGATAAGGGAAGATGGATGGAATTTTAGAAGATGGAATGGAAAAGATGGATAAATCTAGATGAGAAACGATTGATTGGAACTGGAAATTATTGAAAGTACAGTTTTACTGTGTTTATGATGAACATTTTATAAAATGGATTTTGATAAAGTGTCCGTAATCCATTTATTGTAGTACCAAAGATCTGTATAAACACCAGGACTAGAGGAACGTCCGCAGCCGTGACCCCAGGATGTTATTCCATGAACAGTGTAACGACCTAAAACATTGTTAAAAACATTAGTAAATTAATTAGGGGGCCGGCGTAACCGAGTGGTTAGCGCACTCGACTCTAAAACCAAGGTCTAAACCCCGGCTCAGAGTTCGAATCCCGGGGAGGTGAGACATGTTTCACACTGATGATCTCATCGAGTAGATGAGTAAAGTGGCCGGATAACCCCTTCCTGTAATAAACCTGGCAGTTGATCGGGACTAAAACCCAAAAGGAAAAAAAGTAAATTAATTACAAATTCTTCATGGTGAATGGAGAAATTAATCTGAGATCACATCTGACTGAGATGAACTATTTTAAGACAATATATCGATTGGTCGGATAAGCATACTAAAATAATGAAACTTCGAATAATTGTTTCAACACGCTCTATTGAATTAAAATGCTGTAAAGTACGTCAAATACGAGTATTGCAATATATTATGGACAACATATTATTATGTTATTGACGATATTAATTTCCCCAACAGATAAACTTACAAAATTCATGAACCCATTATTAAATTTCCTAAACAACAATAATCCTTGTGATTGTAAAAACTCTGAAGAATTTAGAGATAACATTAAATACATGAAAATTGATGAAGACGAAATATGGCTTCCTGTAAAATCATTATTTACTAAAGGTCGACCAAGAAGTCATGGAAGATGAAATCTGAGGAGTGCGCTATGGAAATCTGAGAAGTGCACTAGTGTCGTTGTTTTGGTATAATGTATAGTCAGTTTTTAATAAAATAGACCACTGTCAAAAAACTCAGTGTTGTTCTTTTGTTACTATTATTGTATTTTTGATAACTTTTATATTTTATGCAACAGGCAACACTGAATCTGATATAATTCGTAGTGTATAAAAACAAACAAAACAGGAAACCTAACTGATTGGTAACGTTTCTGTTGTTATTTGTAAAATTCAACATACCAAACTAGAAATGGGTATTGTCTTAGCACCCGACTGTACTGACTTCGGCAATACTCGGAAGTTCCGACTTTAAACAAAGCTAAGCTTTCAGCTTTTCCTGTGTTCATGACTTCTTGGTCGACCTTTAGTATTCCGTTAAATGAAATTTATAAACTAATACAAAAAAAAATTGGAGCAATATTAAACCTTACACAAATATTAAATGTAAAAATAGTTACTCATAAATAAGTAACTTATAGTTAATCAAACAGTAACTTTTTAGTTAGTCAAGATTTGTACATAGAAAATAGTTTTACAAGGTGTACCAATGGGAGGTAGTATGTCCGTAAATTTAAGTGGGATTTACGTAAACTCCATTCTAGATAACGTAAGTAATAAAAAAGATAAATTTTAAACCTAAATTATTGTGTAAATATTTAGATGACTTGTTCTTGGTAATTAAAAAATGGCAGTGTGACATTAAGTTATATGAACTTAACTAACAAAATAAAAATATCATATTCACCAATGAAGTTTAAACTGACAATGATAACTGTATAAAGTACCTAGACATTACAGTTATCAAAAATAAAACAACAGGTATTTTAACAACTGAATGGTTTGAAAAAGATATAAAAAGGAAACATTTCTAGAATTTTTGTTCAACTCACCCCTTCACCCAAAACATAAATGATGCTTTTAATATTACAGACACAATAAAAGATTCATTTTTGAAAAATTAAAAAAGCATTTTTACACCATAAAATTAATTGAAGAATTGAGGTATATAGCTTTACATCCCCAAGATGAGGTTTCTAATTATTCAGAAGATATTGGCACAACAAATTTTAAATATAAATCTTTGACATACATAAAAGGGCACACCGAAAAAGTTGCGAATACCTTTAATAAATTTGACTGTAAAGATATAAAATTTGAAATGAAGCCAATTAATAAAACAAAAAATATTATTTTTACCAAAATAAAAGATAAAAGTGTTAGATGTTCCAAAATAAGGAACGAAATATTACCTAGTAACTTATAAATGAGTTTTTTATTTACCCCTATGGACACAAAAAGTGAATAAATATTCATAAGAAAGGGGAAAACATTGTATTTACGTTATTATATATACAATGGATATTGTGTTATATTTTACTGTCAATATTATTTCACATTTAGCTTTTTTTTATTTACTTACTATTATACTACATGCTGCTTATATACTTGCATACTATGCTACATGCTATGCATATCGCATAGCACTGAAGGTTTAAAATTACTTAAGTTCAAAAAGTAAAACAATAAATGACTTTCGAGTAACTGCACCTCGAGTATGAAAGAAGGTTTTAGGGAGCTATGTCATTCAACACCATCATGCTATTGTAATATAATCAAACTACGGTAGTTGGTTATTAAGATATACTTAATTTAGAAGTGAAATGACAGTGGTTCTAGCTTATTAATGCAGATAATACACTATTAATGAACAAAATACAAATTATTATAAAGCGTCTTAAATTTTACGAATTTTGGTCAAAAAAGAGTTGAGTCAGTCAACAATGTCCCCAAAAGGTCTAAAGGTGTTAAGTCAGGGTTTTTCCAAACTTTTGGTAATCCCTAGCTGTGAGTTGAAGGAATACGGGTCTAGGCTTGTGGATCCTAGACAGTATACTTTGAAGAGGATGAGGACTGCAATATATTGATTGTAATAGATAAATATGTATGTATTCACCATTTGTTTAAGAGAATTGTTCAAAGTTTGTTTTTGCTCTTCTAAAAAGTTGCCTTTTTGGTTTTGAATACAGAAATATACCAAGAAGTTAGTATATTAAAGAAGCTCGGTTTTAATTTTTTTTAGTACTAAATTTCGCCAATATGAGCGCACCTTAATAACCACCTTTTGAGGTAGAGGTTAAAAGATTGGCTAAACTGTTGGCCACACAGGATTTAATGTACAAAATCATATCCATTCAATGTTTTTCGATGGAGTGGAGAAAATTTCACCATTCCTCCTTTGTAAGAAAGGTTATATAAATGACAGGTTATAAACATTGTATATTATTTTTAATTACCTCTAATAGGACAAACGTAGGGTCCTCCTGAATCACCTTGGCATGAATCCGGTCCTCCTTTAAGAGATCCAGCACAGAACATTCCTGCAGAGAGGGAATCACTGCCGTAAACTTGCTCTGCAGAACAATCCGTTTTACTTAATGGTGACAACCAAGCAGCATGCAGAGTCCTAGCAAAACCTAAACGAAAAAAGAAAACATTTAAAGTCAAAAGTTCAATGGAGTTTAAGTACACTCGAAATCAAACTACAAGGTTTTTTTTAATGGTTACCTGAGCCTGGTGCTCCTGTAGTACCCCATCCTGAAATGGTACAGTTTATTACTCTTGGTAGTGGGGCGTTTGGTAAACAAGCTGGTTGAACCCACGTGTTGAAGGTAAAACCAGGTGGTTTCACTCTGACGATAGCCAGATCATTATTAAGCCTGGCTCCTTGATCTAGCTTCTCGTGGATCCACATCTCCTCAATTTCTAGATCCTGCTCAGAGCCTTCGTCAGTCTGTAATGCCATCGATAATTTTAGAACTTCTCATTAAGACTCAAGGAAAAAGGTAATCACAGCTCTAAATTGTAACTTACACAATTATCGATCAAGAAATACTTGTTAGAGTATAACACTGTTAGATTTATAATTCCATTAGCCGTTTTATAAATAATTGGAGACGTAAAGTAAAACAAATACCTGTGTGTCATAATCTCCAGCTCTTATGAAGTAGTGAGACTTGACATAGTCTCTAAGGCAATGGCCAGCTGTCAGTGCATATCTTTTTGCAACTACTACTGCTCCGCACCAATGAGCACTTCTTCCTCCAGCACTCTTAAGCCTTACACTTGCCTGGAAAAAAAATTATTTCATATTTTCTCTTGTAAAACAACTTTTTGGAAAACAAAATTTTGTTGGCAGTAAATACGGATTATTGCTTACTTGCCAAGGGTATGTTCCTTTCATTGTTTCAAATCCAGAGACAACTCTAGCTGAAAAGCCTCGAACGGAAGTAGACTTTTCAAGTTCAGGACTGATTTTTCCACATTCTTCAGGCAATAGTTCTGTATCTCCGTCCCCATCCATGGTAGGATCACCGTGGCTTTCCATGCCCGTGTCCACAGAACAAACGACTGATACGTCCTCGTCGTGTTTACAGTTAGTCTTTCCCCAGCCTTCGTGAAGACAACGTTCTACTCCAGTCTCATTGCCTGTGCAATGCACTGAGTCCAGCCAAATCACTCCATTCCCTGCTCCAAATTTCGCATTCTTGTATGCCTGCAATTTAAAATGTCAATCAATAATAATTTTATATTAGGATATCAATATACTGTCTCCTATGACAGTAAGCATTGTACGTCATTAAAATTGAATAAATTTTATTTGATACTAAGTAATTTACCTTAGCAGGTCCTTTATGGCCAAGAGCTGTGCAGACTACCTGAGCCTCAGCTGGTCCAAAATCGTCGTCGCAGACCGTGCCCCAAACCCCGTATCTTTTTACTTCAAGCCTTCCTTGGGGTCTTGAACTTCTACTTACCCCAACTAAACGAACTTCTATTGGACTCTACAACAAAAATAATAAAGAATGTTTTACAATAGAGAAATATATTATTTGCAATAAATAAATAGTCTGTTTAGGACTTTACCTTGCATCGTCTAAAATCTTCGTCACTCTTGTCTGTACAGTCAGGTACATTATCACAGAGGAAGTCTATGTGAATGAGTTCATCACTGGTTTTGCAGCGCCACATGTTACTGGCCACTCCTCCTCCGGTATCTTCCACACTGGTTCCGCCAATATTCCCATTACTACATACCAGACCAACAGTCTAAACAAAAAGCATAAGTAGTATATAATTAGGACAGCTATTAAAGTGAGAGAAAAATCAATATCAAACAAATAAAACTAAATTTAATTTGGTCGTTCAATTCATTCTCTAATCTTACATTAGGGCTGTTGTTTAATAACTATTATTACCTCTGTTGGTGCGCAGTCGTTGACACCCCATCCATTGTGCTCGCACTCGGCAATATTTGTTTCGTTACCAAGGCATTTAAGATTGTCAAGGAGGTACTTGGTCAGGTTATTGGTATTGCTAAGTCCAACAGAGTGTTTCAAAATGTCTGACACATCAGAGTATCCTAACTGTCGACAGATGACACGGGCATCATCAAAGTCAAACTCGTCGTCACAAACTAGGCCCCATTCACCTTTAACTGGAAAAAAACAATAATTTCCTCATCAGTACTATGGATAAATATATATGATAATAATTATTTGTCTTAAGCTTAATCGTAGCAGCATCGATTCAGCCTCGCAACAATGAGTCCAGGTGTGGACTAAGCTTAGACTCAAAATCTTGTATCACGCATCTTGGGACACGCCGCAGCAGCCCCGCAAACAAGACGCGCATCAATGTATCCCGGTATGGACTGAGCTTTATAAAAGCTGTTATACATACATTTAACTTCAACGGTGCCACGTTCAGGCTTTATATCTCCAGTCAATCTAATCTGTATATCATAGTCTGTCCAAGAGCAGTTCCTCTCGTCAGATTTATCTCCGCAGTCATCGTGCCCATTGCAAGCCTAGAAACAAAATTACTCTTATTTAAAAATAGAATATAAAAAAATTATCCTCAAGAGATGCAGATTCGAAAAATGTGTCCATTTAATTATTATTAAATAAGTGAGAAAATCATACCAATTCTGGACTGATGCATTTGCCATTGTCGCATAGGAAGTGCTGAGTGCAGTGGATAGTATGAGAGTTGTGCTCGTAATAATCCCATAGTGTGTCGTTTCCAGTTAGGGATCCACTTAGGCCGATATTACTGTCACTTAAGAGACACTCCATCATTTGCTC
This sequence comes from Gerris buenoi, assembly GCA_001010745.2. Classification (NCBI taxonomy): domain Eukaryota; kingdom Metazoa; phylum Arthropoda; class Insecta; order Hemiptera; family Gerridae; genus Gerris; species Gerris buenoi. The sequence goes on from KZ651552.1 coordinate 112,723, forward strand.
CCTAAATATTTATCAACATTATTAAAAAATACTTTGGTGAAACAATTTGTTAAAACCTAGAACCTTTTTTTTATATTCGAATTTATTTGGTCAATCATTTTGAAAAAACTAATAATTGAACGTGTAACGGGGGCTAGTGAACATAATTTTAATTTCCAAATCAATTTAAGGTTATACTGAATATTTAATCAAATATAAATGTGACTTACGAATGAGAGAATGATCTGCACTGGAAGGAGGTAGCCTCTTTACATCTCTGTGCGCATGCCGAAGCTGAAGTCTGAAGCCATTTCTCACTATCATGTCCTATCAATCTTCTGCCAGCAATCTTAGAGAATTTATCTAAGACTTTGTGACAATCCGTTTCATCAGCACCATTTCCACAGTCCTTAAACAAAAAAAATATTTAAATTTCACAAGTTAATTTGAAATGTTATGCAGAATTTGATTCATTCAAATATTATTTACCTGTTGTCCATCACAGACCCAAGCAGTTGGAATACATTCGTTGTTAAATTGGCATATAAATTCATCATCTTTGCATGTGTACTCCAGTAAGTTGGCTGATTTTTGCTGAACACCTACAACAAAATTAATTAAAATAAAATGAAATCATGATATTTGCCATAATTTTGCTTTGTTAGAAATTGGTGCCCATAGGAAACAACTAAAGCTTGTCAATTATATCTCTAGAAGGTTCTTATTTACTTTAATTCAAACGAATTAAAAAAAATCAACATAGGTTTTTGGGTCATCCGTTTCCACTACTAGAGATAATGAAATTAAAAACAAAACTGTCAATTTAAATTTTGCAGGAGTCATACTGTCAGAAAACCTATATCATTCTTCTAATGACTAGAAGTGAAGATTCTATCTATCTGTTTTCCTAAAGTGTTCTATCCGTTCCTAACGCATAATACTTTTAATTTTTCTCATTTTTGAAGAGTTAAGATAGCAATAAAACTTAGTTGTTTTACATAATCGTTTCATATTACCTTTTCCGCATTTAGGGATATCACAGAGTTGTTTGCGAAGGCCATTTGGTGTTTCGGCATAACACCAAGGTAATGCTTCTTCTCCACCAACATTTCTGCATTTGTTATGTCCTGTTAAACTTTTCCTGAAAATATTAAAAACAATCATTTTAAATTAAAAAATACAATTCTAAATATATTCAGCCATAACGCTAAGGTACTCCTTGCGATAAAAAAAATGTTACTTGTAATTATCTTGAGATATCTTGTACTGCAACAGATCAAGAACTTGTTGATTGTCCCAAGGTACGCAGGCTGTTCCCGTCCGTGTAACATTTGCAGGTCCAGAATAGCTTTCTCCATTACCCACAACGCAGCCTGTTAGAAACAAAAAAAGATGAAATTTTGGGATCTTAGAAAATTATTTTTTTAGGCTTTAAAAAAACCTCAGACAACCACATCACATTATACGTACCAACTTTATCCGCAGGGCGTTCGCAGATGTAAGGATGGCTACTGGTCATTGCTCCACAATCTTCGACATCCCAGAAGAAGTACTCAGCATCACAAAGAAGGGGTTCGGAACTACTTGATCTGCCACCGGATGCCACTTGATAGGGGGCGCATTGAAAATACCGCCGAGCGACAACACATAATGCTCTACCACTGTCCAATTTCGGACTTGGACCTTTAGCGCCTCCTCCCCATCCTAAAATGAAAAGCAAGATATTTAAATTAGTCATCTAAAAACAAGAAGCGCTTTCAGTAGTGAATGACCAATATCAATGAAAATAATTCATTGAACGAAACTATTGGATTATATGGTTTACCTATAGAATGTAACATCTTTCTGTTGGTATAGCATAGTATAGTTTAATAGAGTTATAGACTGTAAAGTAATAATTTAATCACGAAGTGCATTCCTGCCCGTTTATACATAGATATCTAATTTATACACATGAATAAACATTAATAAAGCAGGCTTACCAGGCCACCAGTTTTTGTAAGAGAAGGAGTCCTCGCTACCTTCCCAAATCCAAAGAGGGTGTCCCATGACAGATACACCGACACCAGAAGTCATTACGCTGTCAGCGCTGTTCTTGTTAATAAGCCATTCACTCAAATAATCGTTTTCTAATTGAGAGGTGAAATCGACAAGGCGAGCCCCCTTGGATCTGCAATGCGACAACGCTTCTCCTTGACTAAAACCAACACTTGCATCTCCATCCGGCTTTGGCACCACCAATGAGTAACACTTTCCATCGAAAGACGTTTCTCCAGGCTGGCAAGAGGATACGCTGTTAGGATGGCAACGTATCCACACTGCATCCCTGTCTATATCACAGTTTCCTCCTGCAAACAGAAAGTACGTATTTATTAAGATAGTTTAAAGCAGAACTTTGATCAATTATGATAATAGCAGGCAATTCAAACCATGGATAGCGAAAAAAATATGTCTATTTCCATACCTCCTGAAATATAGCATTCCAAGATACTTTCTTCATGTCCGACACACCGGACATTGTTAGCTGCTATCACACTTGACCTTGACATTCGCCCTTCTGCAGGCTTACCCTGCCAGGATTGATCAGCACCCCTTTAAACAATAAAATTAATTTTAATACACGCATTAACATACATATATAATATATAATTTTATAAGCAAAACTTTAATTAACTGACCTGGAATATCCCAAATTCTTGCAGACTATATTTGCTTCTTCGAGAGACCACTGATTTCGCTGATCACAAAGAATACCCCAAGCACCAAAAGTAATTTGAATTTCTACGAAGCCTTCCAGCTGAGATTGTCCACCTCTTAATCTTAGAACTTGCCAGTCAGGAAGTGGCGCTTTAGTTTTATTGGTGGGTGCTGTAGGAGTGACGGGATCTGGCCTGAACACATGTTGCTTGGTAGGAGGAACAGTTGTAGTTGGAGTAGTTGTGGTCTTGGTTCGTACTGATCTACCAGTTACCACTACTGGCCTTGATGTTAACACTTCAAATTCGTTTTGAAAACTCTCCTTGGATTTTTCTGTCGTAAATTGAACAACAGATGGATTAGACTCATAGGGCACTTGATCGCCAATCCTTGTAAGGATTGAGTATTCATCGTCGTAATCTAGAAACACAGGAGTAGTGGTAGGTTGCCTAATTGGAGGATCATAACGTCTAGACTCTTTAGACTGATCTTTATCGTGTGAACCTTTATGTTGAGATGGCTCGATATAGTTCGGTCCAAATTGTCGTGGAGGAGGTCTATATGTATCAGGAGGAGTCGATCTTGTAGGTGCGTCACTGTAATTAGGTCGATTTGACTGCGGGTAATCAGGGTTTTGATTTCTGGGGGGAGGGTCGTTATAGGCCGGTCGGCTTTGCCGTGGAGAATCGATATTTGGACGACTATCGTAGTTAGGATTGGGTGGTCTTGTACCTGGCCTTGAGGGCACTGGTCCACTGTAATTCGGACGATTTTGTGATGGAAAGCGAACAGACTTATCCTGGTTTTCTCTTGGTTTACACTTGACAGTATTTGTCCCCATCCTTACATCGATATCATAATCATATGTTTGATGTGATTGGCCTCCTAAAAAAAGAGCAATCGGTTAGATATGATATCTATTATTTGTAAATAGTTTAAAAGATAAAATCTCTCAATTTCAAAAATTTAAATGCATTATTACCTGTTACTATTGGTTGATGAGTTTCTACTGTCGATGACCCCGCGGGATAAAGATCGTACGGATCTGCATAAGCGCACTTCACTTTTTCGGGATAATCGCAGATTAATCTATTTGGATTAAATCTAAAAAAAAGCAATTTATGACACACTTATTTTCAATCATAAATAATATGTTAAATACAACTTAATTTAAATTTATGAATAGTTACCTGGTTCCCGGGCCGCAATCCATGACAAATGTTCGGCCATTGGCACAACTGAGAAATTTTGTGCAGTCAGGATGCGGTGCTAGACCACTGAACCCTTGAGGACATAATGCCGGTGGGGGTTGGACAAATCGGCTGGTTCGCGTAGATCCAGATCCTGTTAAATCAGCCGGTGGTTTCTTTTGAGGCTCACTTATTTCATCACAGTAAGGTATGTCGTCAGTTTGAAATTCTTGATTAGGAATTTGGGCATCTTCGTCGGGGTAGTGAGTGGGACGCGGCTGTGATCCTGGTCTGTACGTAGGACTGATTCCAGGTTGACCCACAGGTGGGGTCAGATCTCTACTGGGAGGTCGAGGAGGAAAAGAGTTACTTGATCCACTCCCTCTACTTGGATATCCTGGTGAATAGTTATTATTGGAATTGCCCTGAGCACCGACGTTAGAAGGATCGACGGGGAGACAATCACTGCCGTTTCCAGCCAGCGGATACCCTTCGTAAACTGGTATAACCCGACTACAATTTACTGGAGCAAATTGAGGGTTTTGATTTTCAGATCTGGGTTGAGGGTTCCCAGAGTTAACTGGCCTCCATCCTCCAGAAACTGGTGGCTGAACTCCAGAGTGGTTAGTCCTACTTGCAGTGGCACCTTTATACCTCCTATCATACGGTGTAAAAGTGGGTAAACCTGTAGACAGAGATATCATTAAGTTTTAAGTAAGAAATTTATTGTATAAAAACAAGATTTTTAGTTTTTTTACAAATGACTAACGGAATACGGAATTTATGGTTCACCATGGAAGAAGTGTAGTTCAATATCCAAACAATGACTTCCCACAACATGTAATTGAAACTGAAACAATTGGCCGATTCCGGCTGTTCTAATGCAGTCTTCTTCACATAATTATCAGAAGAAGGCTGCATTAGAACAGCCAAAACAAGTCAACTTTTTCAATTACAAAAATTTGTTTATTGAACTAAACCCCTTACATGATGAGTCGCTATCACAGATTGGAGAAAAGGCACAGTCGAGGTGATTACGGTTATTTACTAGCACAGCATGATTCTTACCATTATATCCATGAGTATGATAATCATGCTGATGATTATGATGATGGTGCCAACGTCCTGAAACATACATATACATACATAATTATGTATTCTTCTCTAAAACGAACGAAGAACAATGTATATAACTAATATCTCATTTGAATTAGTTAATAACCTGGTTGGTGCGAATGATATTCAGGAGTGTGTCGGTGATGAAAACCAGGAGGGTGGTTGTGAGGTTGACCCTGCTGATCTGGTGAGTGATTATGATGGTGGTGGTGATAATGTCCATGTCCATTATAATTCTGAGTTCCGTCCTGAAGCTGACTCTGGGGTGATCCTCCTACAACAGATTTTAATTATATTAACAGAAATTTGATTTTTTAAATTATTTCTATTACTTTATTTCAAATAATTTTTACTTATATGAATTAATTTGATTAATATATTATTATTACCTGAGGCAGAGACAAAGTTGGTAGGATTTGTGTGCCAATTAGAGCCGTAACTACGTCCACTTCTTTTGGAATCTTTGAACATAATATGCATTTTCCATTTATTCAAAATTATATATGAGGACTTAATTCAAAATCTATAATTATACCATTAAAAGAAGTTACAAACTTACGTGTATGACAGGAAACTTTGTCAGGGAAATCGCACTCTAAAGTTCTTGGGTTGAATAGAGTTCCAGGTGAGCAGAGCCTAAGCACGCCTCGACCCTTCCAACAACTTAAGTACTTCCTACAGTCTCCTCCATATGGAAAATCCCCTGTTGCGCCACTAGGGCAGGCCTCGCGAAACTAAAAATAAGCAAATAGATATTATAATTTAAAATTAATTTTAACACTCAGTCAATGATAGACAGAGGTAGTTAGTAATATCGTTTTAATAATCTAGAGCAAACCCATAATAATAAAATAACATAACATATTATGTTAAAACAGAAAAATCATTAACTGTTAAACTAAAAGTAGAATGTTGAATAATATTGATTATGAGCTCATTGCAATCCATACATAATGATTAATATAATTATTGCAGTTCTATATTTCTTTAAACTATGTGCTCATTACAATCCATACATGTCGATTCAACCGAGCTTTTATAATCCTTAGAATGTGTTGTTTGTTTGTCGGCGCCTGTCCTCTGTCGTCAAAATCTTTGGAGTGTTCATTAACCCTCTTTATTCCTCTCTTGAGGCTTCATTAAATAATCCAATTGAGCTGAAACTTGGGTCATAGACCCTGTACCAGTATATAAAAGATCTCACATTTCTTGGGTCACCACCCTAACACACTCACTGATTAACCACAGGGCTTGTAATAACTCAATAAACCTCAGGCGGCTTTCACACCGAAGTAGCAAGTCGCAGGATGCATGCCTCCTGGTGGCAAGATGCATGCAACTTAAACACCGGACTGTATAACTAAACGAGAGCTTACACACCGAGGATGCAAGTGCGAGGTGTATCCTTGATGCAAGTGGCACGTGCGACTCGAGAACCAGCCTGCTGGTGTTTTCTCAGAGTGCGTTTTCTCCGGCATTATTCCAGTATGTTGCCATAAACGAATCTTTCGTTGTCTTCGTCTTTTTCTGACTGCACAAGTCAAAATGATAGTTTCATATTCTGAAGAGTCGGATGATTGATAATTCATCATTCAAACCCAAATGCACTGAACTAACTGAGAGTTCCAACAAAAGAGATAAGAAGATGCACGTGCCATTTAGGTGTGCACGCTCGTGTCATAAGGATGCAAGACGCATATGCCAATTGCGACCAGGACGCAGAGTGCATATTTGGTGTTGGTGTGAAAGCCGCCTTAAGGCTCTACCGCCCTTTGAGGTTAGGAAAAACAGTAAAATTCAAATAACTCTGGTTCTAAGCAAGATATCAAAAATCTAATCTCAGGCTCATTCCTAATTTTAATTCTGCACAATTTGAGCCCTGTTTCAACTTTAACGATAAAACCCGTTGTATCAAAATGGCGCCAGTACTATTTATAATAGAAAGTTGAAGTAGGGCTCAAATTGTGCAGAATTAAAATTAGGAATGAAGTCTGTGATTAGATTTTTGATATCTTGCTTAGAACCAGACTTATTTGAATTTTACTGTTTTTCCTAACCTCAAAGAGCGGTAGAGCCTTAAGGATTAAAGTAATTCGGCCTCATGGTATTACTGATGACCATAAAAAAGACTAGTTTAAAAAAGATAGCAGTGATAGGTCTAGAAGTCCTAGACTATCTAGGAAAGTTTTTCCCAACATGAGGGCTGAGGCCCTTTGTGTGCCGTGAGGCCTCTAAAGGAGTGCCATGAAATTTCACGGAAAGCTTGTCAAAAAGCCAAATTGTTAACAATGATCAAAAGTTGAAAGTGTACGTTATACAAACATGTTTTTATTTTTCCTTATCAATCAATACATAGGTATTATTTGTATTGTTAAAATATGATGTTACATGAGTTTTCCTTACCTAAATAAACACACCAGCCAGTCAATTACTGTGTCAAGTGTGCCGTGTGCAATGTCGGACCTTAAAAATATAGATTGGGATTAGTGAGCCGTGAAAAATATAGGTTCTTCAAAATATAGGTTGGGATTAGTGTGCCATGAAAAATATAGGTACTTCAAAATATAGGTTGGGATTAGTGTGCGTGTGAAATATGGGTCCTTCAAAATATAGGTTAGGATTAGTGTGCGTGTGAAATATAGGTCCTTCAAAATATAGGTTAGGATTAATGTGCCGTGTGTTCAATAAGGTTGGGAAACACTGATCTAGGACTTTCTCTAGACTCTATTTGACTAGTTAAACTTTTAACATCATCCCCTCTTTTATAATTTAAACTATTAATATCAATTAAATAAAAAATGTTGACAAACCTCGCTAGTGGAGTACATGGCGTCCATGCGAGCACTACTTTGTCTTGGAGATCGACTCTCATCTTGAGTTGTAGGATAGACGTAAACAGGAAGAGGAGAGAACCGACCGTCAAATCTTGTCTGGAAAAAACGAACATTTATCTATAGTATATAAAATTAAACTTATTTTGTCTGTACATTGATCAGATTTTCATAATTATGGATATTTTTTTTTCATTTTACATAATACCTAATGCGGCCTTGACTATTCTCGCGTATGCGTAAATATGTGAGTATGTCTGTCACCACTAGTCCAACGCAAAGCTAGCGCAACCAAATCGATATTTTTTCTTCGCAAATGTTTGTGCAAAAATGTTTAGCATGTTTTAGGCTTAGTTTCATCGAAAAATATTGATTAGAACCAAAGTTATTAACTATTTAAAAGAAACAAAAATGTCCGATGTAAGTCGGTTACTGATTTTAACATCAAACCAAAATGATGCATAACTCTCATAGTTCTTAAACTTTTTACATAAATCAGTCCTTACGTATTAATTGTACCGCCCGAAAAATCATAAAATTTCATGCCAATAACTAATTTTTCATTGCTGAGTTAGCAAATACAAATTCGTGAATTTAACAAATAAACATTTCCTGATAGCGATGAGTTTTTTGTCAATTTATCTCTTTATAAGATGAGCTAAAATTTCGTTTTGATATCTACCACCATTTTTAAATATCGTCTTTTGAACTTTAACTAATATTATATAATTTTTATTTATTTATTTGATAAAATTTACAAGAGATCATACATAAATCGATAATACACTTAACATTTACAATTTGCAAAAAATTACTTCAGATTTGTTTAGCTGGCCGTAAAAGCAAAAGCTTGAGCGCGACTCAAGCTTTCAAACTCTAAATAAAATTTCAGAACTCTTGCGACGATTGTGGTGAAATTTGTACCAATCTCTATATAAGATAAATAATTTCCCTATATTTTAACTAAATATCTGCAATCATTTTGGTACTAATCATGAAAGAATATTCGGAGTTTTTCTATTGGATATTTATCGTGCTATATTAATAAAAATGGAGGTTCTTTTTCATGTAATAAATAGTCTCATACCTGCAATTTACAGGGTAATTTATTCTTAATAATAGGATGATCAATTTATAGTCCTGATTATTTTCTGTGAAGGCTTTCGAAACGAAACTATTAAAGCGTTTCGTTTTACTGCTTGGCTTACATGATACTAGGAGGATTATCCACCGCTTCCTAGCATGAGCCCCGTGTGGCGAATTAAAGGCTAGTTGTTTACATAGTAGTGATCTATAAATATTAAATTTGCTTACTTTTAAAAATATAAACATTCCAATAAAATGTTAAGGAATGAAAACTTTAAATTGAAATTTCGGTCTAGATCTGACCCTTTATTTAAATCAAATTATAATTTCTTTCAAGGGATGATGCATACATTGAAGAATTATTCTTCAAATTATAATTATTATTAACAAAGGGAAACATACAGAGAAAAAAATGGACTCCAGCGCCGGGACTAGGTATCGTTACTGACAGAGTAAATTATTCTTCAGTGAAGCTTAGTTGGTCAGAGCACTATACTGGAAATATAGAGGCCCGTGGTTCGAGTCCCGGCGCTGAAGTCTATTTTTCTCTGTCTGTCTCCCTTTGTTAATAGTAATTATAATTTAATTTAAACTTTCCGTAGTATGAATACTACCTAAAACTTATAAATGAAAAGCCCCTAATATCACTAGATGAGAAGTAAAATAATGGAGGCTCTACAACTAATGGTACTTCTTTAGATTGTTACTCCCCTATGATTTTTTAGAATATAAATGACTTTGACTAAATAACTATTGAGACAAAGGGATGATTCTAATGTACTTTGGAATAAAGGAATATCACACTTCTGGTTTTATAAGGGGAGTAACAGTCTAAAGAATATCATTCCGTACACCTTCTTTGGATTGTTACTCCCCTTTGGTTTATAGAATATAAATGAGTTTGACTATAAATAACAATTAAGGGGAGTAACAATCTAAAGAAGTGCTCAACTAATATTATGATATTATTAAACCCAGCAAAAAAAATAGGAGGAAATATATTTTCACAAATTTTAGAAATAAAAAATAAAAATACATACGCATAATTTATAAATATTAATCTATATCTACATAACTCTAAAGAATGAAGGATATCAGTGTATCATAATATATTAATCAATTTTATAAGATTATTCAGGTCATGAACTAAAATAACGCTCTTGCCTTGTACTAGCTAGTATAGAAAAATAAGGAAAAATATCAGTAAAAACACTTTATGCATTAATAACATATTATTTGAATAAAACAACCTTCCTAATGTAATATTGAAAGATATAGTGCACTATTTTTCCAGTACCTGCATCTATGTCAGATTTTTAGTCCGTTGCGTTTAGGAACAAATAACTTTGTTGTAAATAAACAGTCTGCTGTGTATTGTGTATGAAACATGCTATTGAGATTTTTTAACAGTAAACTGGTAAATTAAGCTCTTTAAATTATTGTTATAATATTAATTAGTTCATGTCATATTTCTGATTACGCAACCGTAAGTTTGCACTCAAATTGATTTAATAGAATGTTTAACTCAATGAGTTAAATTAATATTAATTTAAGTGTACACCCTATTTTCTTATATAAGAAACGTTTTTTTGATGTATGGTGAGGTGTAAGAAGCTGTAACTAAGCCATTATTTCATTTGTTCAGACGTTTCGACTCTTTGAAGAGTCATCTTCAGTCAATTTATTTAATTTTATGGTCACATCAAGTGTCATACATCTTCCTCCGTGGGAATTGTTCATTAGTTATGTTTATTTTATTTATATCACTTTTTACCATGTGAATTTGTTTTATATCAATAATTGACTTGAATTTTAGAAATTTTTAAACTTTAATATTTCAACTAAAACTAAAGACGCCCTCCCACGGAGGAAGATGTATGACACTTGATGTGACCATAAAATTAAATAAATTGACTGAAGATGACTCTTCAAAGAGTCGAAACGTCTCAACAAATGAAATAATGGCTTAGTTACAGCTTCTTACACCTCACCATCCATCAAAAAAACGTTTCTTATAAAATGTTTAACGTGATTTCTTTTATTTGTTCCTTATTAAGTCACATTCTGGCTTTAATTATAATTTGTCATATTTTTAAATTGATATAGTCATAGCTCTATGTTCACTAACAGCTTAATTGAAATGTTACCTGATTGTAAATTATACATTCTAAAATAATGATATTTCTGGCACGTCTATGCCTCGGAGAAGAGGCGAAATATAGCCAGATCGCGTCTATTATGTAATTCTAAGTTATTCAAGATTATTACTAGCCCTTAACGACCTCCTGGTAGAGGTAGTTTAACGTCGTTTTAGGTCGGTTTAACGTTATGGTGAACGTTAAACATTTTTAAAGTGATTTTTTTTTTATCATGGTTAGAAAATATTATACATAATAAATATTAGTAACTTCTATCGCTAAATGATATTGCTGTAATATTTTATTATAAAAATATAATTTAGCTTTAAGAAAATGAGTATGAGATAATTCCTTCATTGATATGCCGGCACTTCTTTACACTGATACTCCCTTTGAGGGAGTAACAATCTAAAGAAGATTTACGGAATGTTCTTCTTTAGACTGTTACTACCCTTATAAAAATACAAAATTAAGTAATATTCTACATAAGGTGTGCGGAATGTTCTTCTTTAGACTGTTACTACCCTTATAAAAACAGAAGTGTGATATTCCTTTGTCCCAAGGCAATATAATAGACTATAATATATCTCTTTATCTTAATATTATTTAGACAAAGTTATTTTACATTCTAAAAATCATAGGTCAGTGTCAGTAACAATCTAATGAAGTACCGATAGGGTAATTAAGAGCCCTATAGGGTTCTTAAGTTCTGATTTCGGGTCTTCATTTGTTTGTAAAACACTTTAACAAGTTCAAATATGTTTATGGGTAAGATAAGCCCATAAGCGTCTTATGTTGGATTATGCCATAAGCTCTTAGCTGGCTGGATTTGGCTACGGACATACTATCCCTATTATTTGAAGAATATATGTTATTCAAAAAATAATATGTTTTATGAATTTATACCATTGGATATCGTTATGTAAATCTATTATATGTACGACTACACACAGATTAGTATGGTCAAGAATCATTCAATCTTATTCTACCAGACAAACAACTGTTGCTTCAATGTATAAAAGGAGAAATAAATTGGTTCGCTGTTCAAACTCACATATTGACATCTGCTGAGATGAAATATCGCAGTGCAGTATATCCATGTTAAATATAAATAACTTGATCTTGCCATAACAAAAAATATGTTAAACTGACATAGTTAAACAAAAACACAACATAAAACTCAAGAACGTAAGCAAATCAATACTACGAAATCGAACTGGACTGTTTTTCTAGCAATGGAAATATCTTTTGTAGATACAGTGAGGGGAAGAAAAAAACTGCGGTTTTTAATAAGATAAGAATACGTTATCAGAGGGCAAACTAAGGCGAGAGATCAGTACTGTTCCGTCTCAAGAGATCACTGTCAACCAGGCTGGACCATAGTCTCTTATATTCACATGCTAGGCAAACATAGGCTACGTATTATTCCCATTAAATAGGGGAAAACCGGCTGTAAATGAATCTTCTACGTACCGTACGCATTCATGCTCTTCTCTATAACCGGCAACATAACAGTATGCTACGTAATGCTCTTTTATTTTTAATCTTAATCTTCAATCCGAATTAATGAATGAGAGTGGGCCAAGAAATTTACGACGAAAAGAAAGAACAGCTGTTGACATCATGACAGACTTAATAATCTGTGAAAAAGTCAGAAATAATGACGCCACATACGAGATGTCTTTTTTTTTACTATGTCTTGATTATTTAAAAACAAAACTCAAAATAAAAAGTAAAATTAAAAGTTACTTAGTGGTAAAATAGTCTACCGATTTGTGTGACACAGATTCTTCGCATCCTATTTCGTATCCTTTAATGGTTTCATGCTTTTACACCCAATAATTGTCAAATTTATTTAATTTTCCCCCCTTTTTGAAATATTTCAAAAGTATTAATTTAGCAACATTTAAAGAAAGCAGGTAGTTAAAATTAATCTGGGACAAGCTAGCTATTTCCCACAAACCATAAAAAACCAGATTAGTACTTTTGAAGATTTTATGGTTGTACAAGCCATATTGTCTAACTTATTTAAATGTTTTCCTCGTTTTATTAATATGTATGTCAAATTTATTAGGATTTTTTACACGAATTAAAGTATCAATTAAGCAAAGTTGAAGAGCCTAGGCGGTTGAATTACATATAATTTTAACGGTTAATTTGGTGCTATCTGTGATCTGTTTTCGAAAAACCATCCAAACTTCATAAAAATCAGATACGTTCTTTTGATGATATAGATATAGGTGTGAATAAATAAATGTTTGTGCGCGTGTGGAAGGTAAAAAAAAATAGGCACAGAAGGTTGAAACATATGGGACCAATAATGGGGGTATTTAACTTACCGTTTAAATTTTATTAATATCGGAATAGTCATTTTTTTAAGATATGTTAGTACACAAGATGAGTTACAGACCTACAGACACGGAACCAAAAATGTTTCCTGATGAGTGAAACGGATTTCTGCCTTGGAATTATTGAAATCTAAGACATAATAAAATGTTAGTTCTTCAAAACTATCACATAAATCTTCCGTAAGCTCGGAACCAAAAAATGTTTAAGAATTATTAAAAATATTTTGCTCCATCTGAGATCTTATCAAGAATCATAGTTTAATAACTCAGTCTAAAAAAAAAATAATAAAAAAAAAAAAAAAAATTGTTATTATCTTATTTAGTTTTATTGTTAACAGCTGTATAATTATAAAATGAATATAGTTAAAATTAATATCAATTTGAGGAGACTACCAAATCAAGAATTTCACTTATAGACTTATATAGGCACTAAACACCAGATTCGATCATATGAGTTCGTTTTAGGAGATGGGATGAAAGAGTTCATTGTTTTATTTTACTATAGAGTTCAGGGTCGGCTGCGGAAACATTGGCTACTGTGTCATTTGCCCAGTGCCTTGTTATGGGAGAAACAAACTTATTAACAGATAAAAACATGACAGTTTTAAGTTATTTAGACTTTTTAAGGTCCTTAAGACAAAAATAAAATTCAAACAATTCGTACAGTGAATCTCTTCATCGATTTTAAGCAAAAGTGCGAACTACCTCAAATTTCAATACTTTTTGACTTTTATATTAACAATACTCAATTATAACAAGATATTTATATATAAATAGACTGTCAATTGGTGTGACACATACATATAGCTTCCTTGCATTCTATTTGGAAATTGGAAAATTAAAACTGTAGTAGTGATCACTGAAGAAATATCTCTTCGAAAGCAAGGGAAGTGCGCCTGAAAATAAATGCTGCTTCAATAAAATTAAATTCACGCTAAACAGTGGATTCGGAGGTAATTGTGGGATGAAAAAGGGTCGATGAAATTAGGTTATTTATTACTACGTTTTTATTAGCTTGCTTTCTTGTTTGTTTGTGTACATGTTTGTTTGTGGGTCCAGTACAAATCTTGCAATCCATTTTCAGCCAACTTCCCGAGTAGCTAGACATTTGAAACTTTTAGAATAGCTCAGAACACAATGACGATGCATTATTTTTATACTTTTTTTAGCCATCTTTCAGCAGAATTTAATTAGTTTTAAGCAAATTTTGCTGTGTGGAAAGTTAGTTCGGAAAAAATCCGCTAGTTATTTTATTTGTTTTTGACATAACCCATATTTACGATCTTCACTTACGATTTTGACAGGTTTCAAATTTATGATTTATGACAAAAAATTTAAAAACGTAGTATATAAAAAGTTCTTTTTACCTTATAATTATATACTTGAGGAATGTTAACCGTTAACCAAGGACGACTGCGAACAAAGGAAGGGTCACCAGCTTAGGCTGAAGCGATGTGAATAAGGAAATTATTATTATTAGAACAAATCCCACCAAGAACTTTCCAGCAAGCTACTAAAAGGGTTTCTACGGTCATAAAATTGCATATATCCCACATTGGCACTTTTTTACTTTAGCACCCCCCTTGGTTCTAAACAATAGTTTGCCCTAAAAATGCCTCAAAGGTTTGTGTGTTTGTCTCCACAGGATATTGAGACTTCTGGGGAAGTTTTATAAATATTCCTTTATATTAATAGTTGATATAGATAATTATTCCTTTATCTTTATAGTTGATAGACAAAATCTTATACTGAAATTGAAAACTGTAGGACAATTAGTTCTACAGGTTTCTTAGCATACATTTAATATTCCTCTGTATTAATAATTAATTAGACTAAGGGATTTGATGACAATTAGTATATACACAAGTGTGATATTCCTTTGCCCCAAGGTACATTGGAATAAATATCCCTTCGTCTTAATGGTAATTTAGACCAAGGAATATATGCTACTCTGTACATATATGTTCCTTTGTCTAAATAACTATTTACACAAAGGGATATAGGGGGGTGCTAATGTAAAAAAGGTACAAAAGTGCCGCAACTTTTTTTTTTTTTTTTTTTTACTATATGATTTATAAAAAGTTGCAATTTGGGGGAGTAAGGTGAGCATATTATCCTTGAGCATCTTAGATATGCACTTATATGGTAATTATGGAGGTAAAATAACCACCATTTTGGAAACGCGATATATATTTGCGATCTACATTTCAATATATTTACAATGATCTTCCACTCAAAAATTACAAAAAAAAAAAAAAAAAAAAAAAAAAAAAAAAAGTTTGCGATTAGTACGCGAAAATTGCTCGCTGATCAAAAAAAATGTCAAGTTGTGAAGTTCGCAAAATTTTTCCTGTTTTTGAGCAACAATTTTTAAGTTGTATACTAAATTTCAAATCTCTAGCTACAATAACTCGGGTGATATGATCCAAGATGCGCATGCGTCGCAAAGACGAACTACCAGAAGTATAGGTAAGTAACGAAGTATAGGTAAGTATAGGTGTTTTTTGGATAACCTCGAAACCCTAAAAAATAATTAACAAAATCTATTTACGTTAATAAATAGTATTATTATCACCCCAAATTGCTATTGTAGACGGGTCAAACCGGTTACCTCAATGTTTCCTACACTAGTGCTGCTATTAATCTAGTGATACCGTTAACTCAATCCTGGATGCCTCTCAGTTGGTTTGTAATAGTTAATGAAAGACGAAACATCGTTTGTTTTATTCAACACGTACTTAAATTTTTTTGCCAGTTTTTTTGTCTTTTTTTACAAGACTTTGTTTGTGTTGTTAGCAAAGAGCCCTTACATTAAATGAGTTGAAAGTAAACCTCTTCAATATGCAGTTTGAATAGAATAATTAGACGCCAGTGTGAGATTTTTGCAATCACCTGTTAATGAATGACAGCCATTTGTTTTTTAAAACACCCCTTGGGGTAATACCGGGTAGTACCCGATATTACCCCTACATTGTATTTGTATGGTGAATAACAACTGTTTTGTTTATTAATCAATAAATTATATCGTTTGTAATGAACTTTATTCTGACTGTGCTTCTGGATAAGGTGTAACGAGTGCAACTTCTGGCTCATGAGCACTGTAGCGCTTATAAGGGAGAGAGAG
>KZ651552.1:132161-146023 GCA_001010745.2 Gerris buenoi
CTGCAACATATACATTTTCTTAAGTGTATATATTATCAGGACATGCAAAAGAATTTTGTATATTATTGTCACTCGGGTACCCCCGTCTCCCCCACCCCCTTTCTATCACAGTGACACCCTCTTTATACTCGTACCTTAGTCGTTTCCATGTGCAAAATTTGGGGAGTAACGGAAACGATGAAACATTCAAAGGAAAGTCTTATAAGACCAGTAAAAATAAAAAAAATTTAGTGAATTTTCGAAGAAAAATAGAATCATCTTTTTCAAGTCTGTTTAATTTACTATAACTTGAACTATAAACTTTTAAAGATTTCATAATTCAAACTAAATAAGATTTTTACAATACATAATTATTTAGGGACTTCTATTAATCTTATAACTTAAGTGTCAAATAAAATAAGATTAATAAGATGAAATCAGGTGTGAAGAGTCATTTCTTTTCTAACATTTATGTTCATATTAATTTTCTTACATGTAGACATGACTAGTGTCGTAATTATGGTTGTTTTTCAATTACATAACTATATATGGCAAAAAGTCAAGTTTAAAAAAACAGTACCTACATTTTAGAAGAAAATATGAGGTAAAATTTGTGCGTATTATACGCGAGATTTTACTGTAGTAATATTAAAATAATACTGTCACTTGTAGGTCTAATGACTTCTATTCACAGAATTGTGAATCTTATCTTGAAATCGGGGAGTATTTAGTAACATGTAAAGAAGGTTTCTTTTCATGAGAATTGCGTGGATCATTCATCCACACAGATGTTTTCTAGGAAGAACGGAAACAGCACTTAATAAAACATTTTCATTTTGATGTATTAACCATCTTCAAATATTCCATCTATTTATCACCCTTAACTTAATATCTATTCATCCCCCTTAACTTAATATATATTTATCACCCTTAACTTAATATCTATTCATCACCCTATCTATTTATCACCCTTAATCATAAGTAACTTATGATCGTTTTTCGTATACACGTAAAAAGATCCTCTTTTCCCTTATACATATTTAAATTTAATAACAAAATCGCGATTTTAACAATATTAGAACTGTATGGCCACGAAAGTTAAGATTAACTGCATATTGCATATATTATATCAATGAATAGAAAGAGATTTTAAATACATTAAGAAAACTTCTTAGTTTCGTTGTTATAAAATTTGTATTAATATGTTTCATTTTAAATAAATATTATCGATATTCTCCTTTAAAGAACAATAAACGATGATAAATATAACATAAATTACAAAAAAAAAATAATATATACTTACAGTCTATAAGATTAGAGTTGGCACAATCAAAAGGCGGGAAAATTTTGAGGGAAACTATTTTATTGGTCCCCCATGTTGAATGCAACTTCAGAAAAAAATGCTCTACTCTACCCCTGTTCCACATAAAAAAATATAACATGGCAGAACCGTTTTTCCCTTTTTATAACCCCAAAACTACCTCCTCGTTGTTTCCCGCCTTCGATTGTGCCAACTCTAATCTTATAGACTGTATATCTCATTGAGCAGATGAAGATGAAAGTGCCCGGATGTGTTTATTTCTTTCGTAATTTAAATTATATCTGTTCAATTATACTTATGGCATCAAATTAAAGACGCAAGACGCACATTGTTCTATAGTTTTGAGCGCTCAAAAAATGTATGTATTTTTATATAACACAAACTGTTTTGAGGTCATCAAATAAAACGTTAGGTTATCTCTCCCAAAGAATTAAGGAGACATACTTTCTTCTGAATAAATTAATGGGGAAAGACTTTCATAGAAGGTAGAAGTGGTGTTAAATCATTTTTATTCTAAAAATGCGACAGAGCGCTTGCAGCGCGTGAGTTCTGGAGGCTGGAGGGATAAGTTAAAAAAAAATAAAAAAATAAGGTGCGCTTCACGTAAATAGGTGCGTGAGGCGATAATCGCCGGTTTCTTTACGATTAAGTTACAATTATTAAGTGTAAAAAATTGTTATAGCTTCAAGTCTTCAAGACCTTTCAATTGATGTATAACATGTCACGGGGACTGAAAACTCTTTTTTAGTCGCCTGCCATCTTAGAAATAATAAGTGTGAAATTTTAATAGTCGCATATTTTTTTCTACACTATGCAAGATCTTTAAATTGATGCTTAACATTTCATGGTGTCTAAAAACCTATTTTAGCCGCACACCATATTGGCCGCCATCTTGAAAATATTAAGTATGAATACTTCAATAAAAGTACAGTTGCCACAAATGCCGAGTTGCACCAGTGTACCAAATTTCATGTTCCTAGCTTTAGCAGTTAATGAATTGAAACATGCCAACGGACTAATTCCATTAAGGAAAGACGATTCTTTTTCAGCAGTTTTAAGCAGTTCAAATTCTACTTCCTTTCTATGTAAATTAATTTTGATGTGTGATTAAATGAACTTTTGTTTATGTTGATGAAAATCAAACTTGTAATTATATTAAAACTAGCCGGATCGGTGCGCTTCGCGCACCTTATCCGTCGAGAAGTTGGCACTTGTGTGTAAATAATAAGTAAAACAATATAATTAATATATCTTTATTGTTTCATAATTTCGTATTTTAGTGAAAGTAGGCTATATTATTTTTTTTATGCATTTTCAATTATTCTATTTTATACTACCTTAAATTTTCAATTTTAGTTACAATGACAATGAGTCTATGTACTAAATTTAAGATCTTTAAATCCACTGGAAGCTAAGATAATAGTATCTGATTAAATCCAAGATAGCGGCCATTTGTTGAAGTGAAAGTACCTTTAATTTTCTTCATAAGCTACCATAGGTCTGTGTACCAAATTTCAGATTTCTAGGTACCCTAGAAGCTGAGATAATAGAGTTTTATTAAATTAAAGATGGCGGTTTTAATTTAATATGGTGGCCATATGTTGAAGTAAAAGTGTGTTTAATTTTCTTCTTTAGGTACCATAAGTCTATGCACCAAATTTCAAATCTCTAGGTCCACTGAAAACTGAAATAATAGTGAGTTATTAAATCCAAGATGGCGGTTTTAATTCAATATGGCGGCCATATATAGAAATCAAAACGCCCGCACTTTTCTATTTATGGTGCACTCTATCTATGTACCAAATTTCTGATCTCTATGTCAAAGGGAAGTAGGAGAATTACTGATGAATGAATCCAAGATGGCGGCAATAATAAGGCGTCCATATATCGAAATCAAAATGGCCGCACTTTTCTATTTCTGGTACACTCTGTCTATGTACCAAATTTCAAATCTCTATGTCAATGGGTCAAATCTCTTAGTTTTATATATAGATTATTGAAGATTGTTCTAAATTTTTACCAAACAGATTCTTAAAAATTGGGAGCGTTTTAAATTCAATGGCTTCTTATATACATATACGATGTTGGTTTATAATATATTCTCGATCAAAATATCTAATTTTAAAACCCTATAAAAGATTTCATTCCCACACGACTTTTTCCCATGTACACATAAACATAAAGTCTTAGTTACTCTTGTGTAAGTTCAGAATCTAATTTAATCTGAACTGAATTTAGCCATTTAAATGGCGAGTATGATTTGTATAATAATATAATACCTAATGAAATATTTTGTTTAATTTCCCACTAAACTTTCAGAATATTTTTCAATGTTATAAATAATTTGATACCGTGATAACTAAAATATACCACGATATTGATTAATATTAATGTTAATCGTTGAAGTAATTTAGATTAAAGTTAAACTATTTTCTCTATTTTATGTAACTATTTTTATCTTTCACATTTTAATAATCCAAAAGTTATTAACCTTTATAATTAATTCTATATTTTAGCTCTAAGATAAATATAAATTAAAATATATTTGCCAATAATAATTAAAATAAACTCATATTTACCTCTTTACGTAGAATAAAACGTATCGTGGAATCATTTTGGAATTGTTTCTCATCGAGTGAACTTTTGATCCCCACGAGTTCGTTTTTCACTAAAGACAGGTTAGAAGCAGGGAGGCCCCCATCTTCAAAAGTCAGATCTTCGTTTAGTCTCAGCTGTTACATTTGTTCGGTCTTTGGTAACACTGGTCAATATGGCTTCTGTTTGTTTGCGTTTGCTTTCTTTACGAACGCTTTCATAATTTGTATAATTAATCGGTTGCTTATGAGGTTATTTACCGAGTGTATGGTTCGACTTGACGAAACTTGTGTTATTTCTCGTTTTTAATTTATAATATCGGTTTTATTGTTTGGTTTCTTTAGTGCGGTCTAAATCAGAGTACTGTAAAAGGTACTGCCGGTTCGTGGTAGCCCGGTATGACTGGACCGAACCAGCTAATGTCGGCAGGTTCCCCAGCTGCGTTTAACATCTTAAAAGAGCGACTGAGAGCTACGGGCGGCTCCTCGGGCCCGGGTTCTAAAGAGTCGTCGGGACAAAGCCCCTTCGTGTCGACCCCACACGGTCACCCTGGCTTCCACCCGCAGAAATCTAGCAAAGCAAGCGATGCCAGGGCACCCAAACCCCCCAAACCTCCGGAGAAACCTCTTATGCCCTATATGAGGTATTCCAGGAAAGTATGGGACACGGTAAAAGCGCAGAACCCCGAGCTCAAGCTATGGGAGATCGGCAAGATCATAGGGCAGATGTGGAGGGACCTGCCGGACGACGAGAAAACAGAATACATCGAAGATTACGAAGCAGAGAAGTTAGAATACGAGAAGAATCTAAAGGCCTATCACAATTCACCGGCGTACTTGGCTTTCGTAGCGGCCAAGAACAGAGGTAAACAAGCTCAAGCCGGTGCCGAAGACAGGGAAGAACGTAGCAGTGGATCTGCCAAACAAGACCGGAGGATCGACATACAACCTGCCGAAGACGAGGACGACCCAGACGATCAGTACAGCGTGAAACATGTGGCTTACTCTAGATACACGAGAAATCACAGGCTTATCAACGAGATATTCTCCGACTCCATAGTACCTGATGTGAGGAGTGTTATCACGACGGCTCGCATGCAGGTACTCAATAGACAGGTCCAAAGCCTCACTGTGCACCAGAAGAAACTTGAGGCAGAACTTCAGCAGACAGAAGAGAAGTTCGAGGCGAAGAAGAGAAAGTTCCAGGAGTCGAGTCAGTCGTTCCAGGAGGAACTGAAGAAACACTGTCAGAGAGCTGTCGACGAAGAGACTTTTCAGAAGATGGTCGATAGACAAATGGAAACAATTAAAAAGGTATCAGTCGAATTAATATCTCTCTAATTAATGAGTTGAGTAAACGCTTCCGTGCATCATATTTTACTAATAGTTGTAATGACACATACGAGCAAAAAATATTAGGTTTGTTCCAAAATCGTGTTCACTGTACGTTCCGAAAGACCCTCTGACAATACCATGTACTGGTTTGTATAACATGCGTAGTTATGTCAACCTTCACACATGTCAACAAGGAAGGTTCCCAAACTGTTAGGTTTCCTTAAATGTTTTTAATACGGTGCAAATTAGTCCTAAAGCTGTTCTAACCTGATTTTATTTAAGTACTGTGTTAGTGCATGCCTATAAAACCTTTCTTAAACGATTCCCGAATGATCTGCAGGACGATATTGGGGGGTTGGTACAAACCTATAGCTGGGTTCATAGGTCTTGTGTTTCAGGCTATAGAGATATCAATATATTATTCATGGTAGCTGTGATCCCTTCCTTGCACTGCATTCCTTTCAGGTTATAAACAATCATTAAAATAAAATACATACTAACTTTCTAAAATGAATAGTATGTAAAGATGTCTTGAAAAATATAAACAATAAGAGATGAGGAGTGGAAGGTTTCATTCAGGTTTGAAGCAGCAACTCGAGAAAGTTGTTTAGGAACAATCTTTTCTCATGGCTATGAACCCAGCTTACAGTAGCATTCACGAAAGACTACGTGCGTTGACAGTGTGGGAAAGTTTGACAGGTTGGGGGGAGAGCCAATGAGAGCTCGAGATTTTGGCGGGCAATAGGTTGAGCCAACTAGGCAAAAATAAAAATCTCTAGTGGAGGGGTGCGGGGATGTAAATCTCTAGTTAGGGTCCTTAGGGATGTAATATAAAACTATCTTCCCTATATCATACTGCAATTTTGTTATGTGTTTTGGAGTTTAGTTATGATTTTTGTGGTAGTACTTATAAATATTTTTTTCTTAGCTACTCCTTTACATAATTTAATTGTAAGTTCCTTTTATCTTCCAAAAAAAAACCTTTTCTCTCTTCCTCTGTTGTTTCATAGTTTGCTTTCATGTCGTAAAGAAGTATCACATATTTTTCTGCTGTTAGAAGTTTTGGACGATTAAGGAACTTAGAATTAAATTATGTAATGGAATAGCTAAGAAAAAATATTTATGCTACCACAAAAATCATAACTTAACTCCAAAACCCATAACAAAATTGCAGTATGATATAGAAGAGTATGTTTTATATTACATCTCTAAGGACCCACATACAACACCAATATAATCAATGTTTATTTATAGTAAATTACTATAAAATTATTGAGGTCCGTTGGGATTAAATGGATGTCCGGCACTGTCTGGATTAGCGAGACTCAAATACATTTAACTAACAACACACGACATGGACTGTTGTCATTTATTGGGTGATTTACCTGTGATACAAAGAATTATCTATCTTAATAAAAGTAATTTATGTTTCAATCTATTTTTGTGTCTTATGTCTTCTATCTAATGTATTAACACTTTTGCTTTATTCTCTTCAGACTAAGATTGTTGTTAGTATAAACTTCTTGAATTTTAAACTTTTTTTGTTTTGTTTTCAGGAGAAGCAGAGAGGAGCAGCTGCTGCTGCAGCTGCAGCTAGCAGCACTACTACTCCTCCAGCTACTACTACTAACACAGTGGAGAGAGTACCTGCAGAAGAACCTCCACCGAAGAAAGAAGAACCCGCTACTCCTTCAGGACAAGAAACACCTGACTCGGCTTCCAATGCTTCAGATACAGTCACTTCCGAGGATACTAACTCGAGGGAACCAATGGAAACCAACTCTGAGACAACTCCTCGAGAATCTCCTCCTCAAACTGAACCTCCTCAAACACAGTTCCCTCCTCAGACTCAGTTCCCTCCTCAGCAAGGCTACTACCCTCCGGGGTCTTATCCTAGGTACCCGTACCCAGGTGGGTACCCACAATATCACGGGTACTATCCTCAGGGCTATCAACCACAGCCGTACCCTAGGCACCATTATGAACCCGATCAACAACCTCATGAGCCGACTAACAGCCAGGACGCACCTCCGGATGACAAACAAAGACCTCCCCAACAGAACCCTCCAAAACCTCCCGAGTAATTTTACCTAACTAGCAATCAGTTATGCTTTATTTGTATTTACATTGTCTCAAAAATATGTATTTACATTTCAAGGGTGATTATTTTTGACAGTCGTTTAAATATCTAGAAATATTTAATGATATGTAACACTTAAGTACAATTTTTCCTTGATAGTGTTCATATAAAAGCATATTTGTTTGAAATATTGAAAAACAAACTACAGTCTGTGCCAAACGAGAGTTAGTGCGATGGCAGACGGGGAATCGAGTGACACACAGATTGGCCAACCTCTGATGGAAAAAATAAAGCCACTACATTTACCTTCTTATATGGTTATCCAGAGGGCAAATCTTGAGCTCTCATTGGCTCCCCACCCCATTTGCTAGTTTTTCCCAAGCTGTCAACGCACTAACTCTCGTTTGGCACAGACTGTATATGATTATTATTATTAATGCATCATGCAATTTTAAATTTAGACATAGTTTTGAGACACCTTATTTGTAAATTATTTTTATTTTGTAATCCATGTTCTAATATGTATTCTCCCACTTCATAATGTATAACTATGAAGGGTTACAACTAGGTTGCTGGTATCATTTGTGAAGTTTGCTCTGATTTTTATGATTCATTTTATACAGATAAGTTTAAACTCTAAGCAGAAATAATACTTTAATCAATCGTAATAAGTTTTAATCAACAGAAACAGTTTTTATTATTTTATAAGCTCATTTTTTTCCCAAGCATTTCTTTGAAATTGTTATTTAAACTCTATTTTGTATATTTTACCTCAGGATCATGTGTGGGTGGTTTTGTTAATTTTACTTAATTATTTTAATGGATTTTTTAAATAATAATTTTTAAAAAATATCTAAAGATTAATATTATTAATTACATTATTTATAATTATTTTATGCTATAAGAGCATTATTTAAATTTATAAAAATGTAAGGAAAATAAAATAATGCTATTCAATAGAAGTATTTTGCAAATTTTATTTATAACAGTTTTTATTTTAAAAGATGTAAGAACTAAATATTTTTTTNAATATATATTTTTTTTTTTTTATAAATTAATAAGTATATTAAATATAATAACTAGGTAAGTAAGGCATTATTTTCATTTGGAAAATAATGTGTTAAATATTTTTTTATTATTTTAAGTTTACTTATTTGTAAAACTTATTTCATTATAAATTAATTTATTTTAATTTGTACTATACATGATGTTAGAAAAGGAAGTTTTCTTGGTTCCTCCATGGTTTTATTGACATTTATATTTTTTAAATAAAATCAATTCAAATTGTCTTCTAAATCTAAAAGAAAATCTATTATAAATACATACACAATTGAACGGACTTTAAAGACATTAATTATAGTTGGAACCAATAAAATTGGTTTTGACTGTTCTTAATTAAAAATTTTGAACAATTTTAATGTTTTAAAAATAATTAAAGTTTATTAAGTAAACAGATTTTGTGGAGCTTATTTCTCCTGAATAAAACTTAAAGAGTAAACAATTCACGCAACATATCTTAATTAGTGAAACAGGAGAACTGTTTCTTATCAATACATGTGTGAAATATTATCAACCATATAAACAATAAATATTAAAATAATATAAAAATCCAAATACTAAATCCATAAACCATTGTCTTTTAATTTAGGCCATGTCATCTGGCTATTATTGCCAAGGAAAAATAAAGTAACGTGCTCATTCCATTGTCAAAATAGTGGCAATTGAGTAGAATTGGTACTTTGTCTTGACAACTCTAAATTTAATTTGACCATCAGTTATGTTTTATTTGTTTACTCTTTGAATTTTATTCAAATTTAGTTTTATTGTTTTAGTAAAATATTCAAAATACATTTTAAATAGTTACGGTAGTAACCGTTATTGTCACGTTCCTGTCTTCACAGGATTATTTTATCTTTTTTAAACTGAAATAAACAAATATGATTTGTATTTATTTACTTTTATGTATTTTTTTATTTAAATATATTATTCCATAGTAATTTTTATTTTCTTTCTTTTCTTTTCCTTTAGATACTTTTTTTTTTTTAATTTAAGATACAATTGATACGTATAAATTTGTGAACGGGATTTTTGTTTTTCGTTCCAAATGGAATTTGGAATTAATGAGCTGACTTAGTCTCAATTTCTGCATAGGGGAAAAAGTTGAATTGTTGAATTCAGGGTGTTCATTTAAAAAGGTAAGTAATTATTAAATCTAGGGTCGGCGGGAAGAACCACATAAGTCAAAAATGTCAATTTTTTATTTTTTATTTGATTAATTCATTCCCAAGACCTTACTTTACCTTCTGTAAAACCCACATAAGTCAAAGCTGACTCTAAAAGGGTTATAGAAAATAATACCTTCTGACATAATGGAATATTATCATAAATTTAATTCTGGAAAAAGCACATAAGTCACACATTTTTGAGTTATGTGGTTTTTCCACACATCCTTTTTTGACCCTAGAAGTTGCAATAGAATTAAGTTTTCTCTTAATTTGTATTTAGTCTTTAATATGACCACCCCCAACCAATTATTTCCAATCCTCCTCTCATCATAAAATGAACGAACCTCTAAACAGAAAGAAAATATCATTTTGGAGATATCGCAACTTAGGAGGTTTATAACTCCACTAGGAGGGGTTGGATCGAAAAAAAAATAACAGTTGGATAGCAACTCCAGTGTCCTCTACAAGATAGGATACTTTTAATTGAGATATTTTGAGCAAAATTTGTACTGTCTTAGTTAAAACAACAGCACTTCTTTAGATTGTTACTCCCCTTATAAAAAAAATAGAAGGAAGTAACAATCTAAAGAAGGTGTACGGAATGTTCTTTAGACTGTTACTCCCCTTTTATAAATAGAAGTGTGATACTCCTTTGTCTTAATAGTTATTTATATTCTAAAAATAACAGGGGAGTAACAATCTAAAGAAGTAACAAAACAACTTTATATGTATCCTTGCATTAGTACTTCTTGAGTCACACAAAGGAAACAGGGTGTGTCCATGCTCCCCACAACCTTGTGCTTTATACATATATTCTTCTATGTGGTCTTATGGCTTATGGTCAGTTTTATAATTTCATTACTGAATCCCAGAAGAAATTTTGAAGATTTTCAAATTGAAGATGTTATTTTTTTCTTTTGGGTTTTAGTCCCGTTCGACTGCTTATTAGGTCATTACAGGACGGGGTTATCCGACCACTGAAGACGTTATTATATTTTATTTAGTGACAATTGAGGATGTAAAGAAAAAAATCCTCAATGAGGAGAAGAGTTTGATACTATGGCTAATTTTTTATGATTTTTGTGACTAATTACTACTTACGAGTCTACTTCCAATGAGTCTTACAATACTGAGTTATTTCTTTCATTAAAATTTTATCATATCTGAATATCAGTCAAGTAAACTTATTGACGCTCTTCTCTACCTAAGGACGGTGTCCTTAGGGTATCAAGGGAGAGAAATAGAGAGGATAGAATTTGATAGACTTGACAAGAAGAATACCAAAAGAATGAATTGTTTCATCCGGTTTTATACTATAACAACTGGCTCCTTTTCTAAACCTTTATTTAATATTACTTATAGTAGTAGTTAGTAGTAGTATTTAATATTAGTATGGTATAGGTCCAGAGTTGGATGGGCATTGTCGGGCCCCTGATGAGTCGGACGCGACGAAACGATGCAGGATATGGCGTAATGCTGAGCCGACATCTTTGTGACATATTGTCTAGTGTTGGAACAGTTCCTATGTGTCACGCTTGCATGGCACATCCCTTGGTGTCTCTCACTAACACTAATTGTATACCTCATTGCAGTGTACATAATCACGGTATTACATTGTTGATACTTATAAATGAACTCAGAATTATTAAAATTATAATTCTAATGTTTGAGAAAACAACAGAAACAGTTGAGTATTCCAGGGGGGTCAAGCACCCCCCCCCCCCCCCCCCCCCCCCCCCCCCTCCCATATGGGCGCCCTTGGTATTTTTCTTCCTTTTAGAGGACCCCGGAGCCAGACGTATCAACTGCCAACCAGAGCTAAGTCACCCAAGTCAAATCCAAGGTTTAAATCCAATTTAACAAAACTTTGTACAGCTAATCAACTTACCAGGCTGACAGACCAATAGAGTGATAACCTTTTATACTGCCGTGCTAAGCCAAAAAACCGTATCTGTCATTTTGGTCGAAAATAAGGTTTTGACATATTCAGGGTTTTGGGGGGTCGTTTTTGCCGTTTTTTTATGGTCCCGAAGCCGTATCTTCATCCTAAATACGAGAAAACAGAGATTTTTAGGATAAGGTTTTTGTATTAAAGGACAATTTACTTAGCGAAATTGCCTTAAGTGACAAATCAGAAGGAAAAAGACTGTATCTGTACGGTAGATACGGTAATTTCGCTTCTGAAATCACAGTCAACTTACTCCACAGTTACGTTTACACCTGTTATATTCAGATAGAAAAACACCTTATCTCATAAAATTTATCCCCCCAAAAATGTATTTATTTAATTTAGGTAAAACAAATTTGGCTCTAAAGAGAATAAAATTCTTACTTCATTGATATAAACTAATAAAAAATCAGACGAATAATAGGGGAGTTATAAGCCTTAACTTTGAAAACTTTAAAGTCGATTATCTCAAAAAATGTTTGTCCAAAAAACGGCAGATACGGTTTTTTGGCTTAGCATGGCAGTATAGAGGAAGTAACTTTAACCGTTCTTCTTCAGCATGGCTATACAAACATCTGCTGATAAAGTAAGAAAGAGTTTCATCCACTTTTGTGCAAGTCTGCAAACTTTAGCTAGACCCTCGTTACTCAAAATTTTGCTTCCTTTTTTTTTTTATCACAATTATCTTATTATCCTTTTCCTACAATAAACTGAAATAAATAAATTTCCAACCATCCCCTCATCAAAAATTTAATGAACTCCTAAACATAATTTTTATTTTTGGAAATCACTCAACTTTGGAGGTTTATAGCTACGTTTAAAGGGGTTCTGATCGAAAAAAAAATCACTGTATGATACCTTACTGTGTTTTACGTCGATCTCCAACATAAAATACACTCACCTCTCACTAATTATTTTTTATTAATCATCGCAACTAAATCAATTTCTTCCTCAATCGGCACTGATACTGATGAAGGCAGAAAGCTGCTCTGTTTGATAAGCTAGTTTCAATATATTCATGATTGATGGGTGCACCCTGGATATAAATACAGGTTAACCATGAATACCTTCTCTTTAAAGTTAAAATTGTAGGAATGTGATTTTTCTTTCTTTTCAAATATTCTTGAACAAGGGATTATTGTCTTGTAGATTTAATAAATCAGGTAAAAAGAAAGAGTTAGTTGTAATGTTCTTATATCTATATTATTATTCTTTTACATTACACAAGGATGAGTTCATTGTAGTGTTCTTAATTCTATCTTATAGAAACACAAGGATGAGTTTATTGTAGTGTTCTTAATTCTATCTTATAGAAACACAAGGATGAGTTTATTGTAGTGTTCTTAATTCTATCTTATAGAAACACAAGGATGAGTTTATTGTAGTGTTCTTAATTCTATCTTATAGAAACACAAGGATGAGTTTATTGTAGTGTTCTTAATTCTATCTTATAGAAACACAAGGATGAGTTTATTGTAGTGTTCTTAATTCTATCTTATAGAAACACAAGGGAGGAATTAGGTAAAGGAAAATGTATAATTAATGTATTCTGAGGAAATAAACAAGATTTTATAATAGCAGACAGACTCGTAAATAACTTAAAATATTGAAATCAATAGCAATTTAAGCCTTGAGTAGTATTGTTATTATTATTGAGAAGTATAGTTCATAATATTGTTATTATTTTTAAAAATGAAGATGATCACTGAGATTTGCAAGCTTCAGCTGGAAATTCAGTCTCAAAGGTTTTTGTGTTTGTCTCTCAAAGTCATTGAGACTACTGAGACAATTTTATTAAGCTATTTTATGATTGAGTGTTATCATGTGTAAGACAAAATGTTGCAATGAAACTGAAAACTGTAGGACAATGATACAGTTTTCTTAGCGAATATTTAATATTCCTCTGTCTTTATAATTAATTAGACTAAGGGATATTATCATATTTAAATACACAAGAATAATATTTCTTTGTCCCAAGTTACACTGGACTAAATGTTCCTTTGTCCTATTAGTAATTTAGACAAAGGAATATATTATACAAGGTATACATTCCTTTGTCTAAGTAACTATTAAGACACAGGTATTTAAGGGTGTGCTTCAGTAAAAAAGTACCAAAATTAGGAAATTTATGTTTTTTCAATAGTTTTTATAATTCCTTAATAAAATTTTAGTGTTTTTTTTTTTTTAAGTCTGTAAAATGAATCTTAATACAAAATTTTGTTCAATTTCCACAGATTACAATAAAAATTCAATTAAAAAAAAAGAACAAATAAATAGAAAAATCAAAACAGTGCTTCAAATTTATCTATGACTCCCTTTGAATATATAATTTACCCTTAACACACTTTCCAATTTTTTTTTTAAATATATATATACAAGG
>KZ651552.1:203199-218907 GCA_001010745.2 Gerris buenoi
CTGAGGAAGAAAATACGAATAATTTATTGAGGAAATATAATAATATCATATCATATAAATAAAAATGAAACGTCAGAATTTTTAAAACAAAAAAAAAAAAAAAATTTATGAAAAGAAATATAACTAATTTATGTTTATATATATATTTTTATAATATAATAAATCAAGTTAAAAAGTATATTTAAATATAAAAAATATTTATATTTTAATACATTGGTTTAAATAAATATAAGTAAAATATCAATATAACATCAAGTATGAATAATAATAGAACAGCACCAGCTTCACATGTAAAACGTCTTTGATGGATGAGACAAAATAAAAATTCTACAACCAAAATATAGAAGTGTCTCGAGTATACTACATTTTTTTCCTATTTATAAGTTGGGTGGGATAAAATAGTATAGATAGTTTGATCTTTTCAAAAATAACTTTCTTTTTAGAACGCACTAAAAACCTTTCAAAGAAGTTGGTAAACTGGACATTTGATACAAGCATTAGAAATAAAATTACTTTACTTCATGAAAGACAATAATGTATAAACAGAGGATGTCACATTTAAAGATTGTAATAACAATTGATGATATCAATCTATGAAATTGTACAATTACAAACTATGTTTATTCATTATTTATAGGAAAATACGTGTGGTGTCATGGGACACCCGGTAGGAACGAAGTTCCTTATGCTTTTCATTTAATATAAATTATAAAATCACAGTAATAACTACTTTTACATGGTGGAGTTAGAAAAGAGACAAAATTAAAAGTAACTAACTATTTGTTGATATCGTGTTTAAAGTTCGGACCTTGGAAATATCAAATACAAAACCACGATTGAAATTGAAATACAATCCCACACGAATAGCTTAGAAATATAAAAAGGAATAAAAATTACATACATTGTACTGACAAATTATTGTGTTATTTTTTAAACTCTCTAGTCATAATTATAAAAATTAAAAAAAACGGAGGAAAATTAAATAAATTGGACAATAATGGGTTGTAAAAGCATAAAATAATTTAAGTATACGTATGAAATAGGACGCGAAAAAGCTATGCGCCATACTTATTGGCAGACATTTTAACATTCTAATCTATTGTTTATTAATTCGTAGAACGAATTATCATATAAATATTGAATTTTATGAGACGAATTAATATAGTTGCAAAATTTTAAAACATTAATAGGTCATATTTGAAGTATAGACCTATGTAAAAGAAATAAGAGATTTACTTGATGACCTGTTCCAACCTTTAACGGTACATTTTAATATTCTGTTGAGAAACAAAATTTTCAAACTTCACACTCTTCAAAAATTATTATAAAGATGAAAATCAAAAAAAGGATTAGAGCAATCGCAAAGCATATCCAACATCCTACACAATCCCAGATTAAAAGAAATAACGGGCTAGAATATATATACATAATATATATATNCGGTATTGTGGGACACCCGGTAGGAATGAAGTTCCTTACGCTTTTCATTAAATATAAATTATAAAATCACAATAATCACAGTAACTACTTATACATGGTGGAGTTAGAAAAGAGACAAAATTAAAAGTAACTAACTGTTTGTACTAGCGGAGTTAAGGCAAAATTAAATGAAAAGCTTTTTATTATCATTGAAGCGAGCGTCTTTCAATAGGTAAATAATGTGTTGTACATATATTGAGAAAAAAATTTATAGTTAAAGCAGATGGTTGTAGAACGAAAAAGAACTGTCCTCTCAGACCCCGTCGAGATATTACTCCAATTAAATATTAATATAAAAAATATAAATCATTAACTCATAAAAACTTCTGCTTGTAACAGGTTGAAATTGTACATACCTGTTTCAATTATACTGTAGGTGATGTATACAAAGTTTAATTTAAATCGTTACGTTAAAACGTAAGATATCGGCAAAAACGTTGTTTTATTTATTTTAATCGTTTTGGTCCACTTTAATAAATTTAGCGATCTTTATCACTCCATAGCAGTGTTGGTGTTCGTTTTACTAAAAAAAATTATTTATAAAAGTTGTATGTCTCATTAAATAGATGAAGTTAGAATTTTTTCCCGTCCAAACTTTCCAATTTTAAATTTAAAGCTTACGTTTACGCGAGCGTTGCGTGTGAACGCTTGGGCAGATAACGTTGTCCAACAAACTTGTCCTGGGCATTGGTAAAATGAACATGTGTACCAAATTTCAACTAAATCGGTCAACTTTTACACAAGTTATCACCATGGGTAGATTTCGTGACGGATTTTGCGTGACGGTGATTTTGGTCGTTTTTTTCGGATTCACTCCTGGGCTCCAGAACGTGCCATAAGGAACTTCGTTCCAAAAACTGTCAATACTTGTACTAAACTATATATATATAGCTGCTAGTTAAAAGGCACTGTAAAATCGAATATGAATATGAATTAAAAGCCAGTCTGTCCTTATATATGCATTAATTTATTAATTAAATAAACAGGGTGATATGACAACAAAGTACAAACTTCAAACTTTGAAGGAACTTTCAATGAACAAGGTAACGATAAAGTGTTTATTAATATTGGTTTCTGTTAAAAGGGGGAAAAGGAACATTGTATTATTTAGTTTGTTCTCGGAGTAAACTATATTAAACGTTGGTCGTTTACCTCGGTGTTCTAGAAATAGAAATAACTAACTACATATTATTGTTTTTGAAAATTTTCGAGAGAGAAACCAACGTGACAATCACAACTATTAAACTTGTTAAAACATGAAAGGGAGTATCTTGTGGGGCAAGTCTAGTTGCTATGCAATAGCTCGGTAACTAACTTTCCGCTGTAATAGATAATGGGCACTAATTAGTACTCTATAGTTTCACTCTGCATAATACTGATATTGTATAGATAACAACTCAAACTCACTAATAATGAGACTATTAAAAACCAGAAAGAAAGTGATAATAACATACAACCTGTTTTTAATATAAAAAAAACTTCACTTGCATTTTTAACAAATTGAAATACTTATACAAACTATATAATTGGACGAGTATAACTGGGAGAGAATCCAGTCTGAGATTTGTCTG
The DNA here is from genome assembly GCA_001010745.2 of Gerris buenoi. Lineage (NCBI taxonomy): Eukaryota > Metazoa > Arthropoda > Insecta > Hemiptera > Gerridae > Gerris > Gerris buenoi. The sequence goes on from KZ651552.1 coordinate 206,250, forward strand.
GGTATGAAAGAGAAAATTTATAAAAGAATATAATGTTTACGGTTCCTTAAATGAAGGGAAAGTCGCATTGCAACTTTTAAATAACAAGCGATCATTATAATAATCTGATCAGTATAGAGCATATTGGCAAATAATAAATAGAAATTATTCCGAATATACATAACGCATTCGATTCTCAACCAAATAATGAAAACTTTCAGCCTTCGATCTAAAGGCGCCCTTCTCTCAACCTAACAATGAAAACAGTCGGCCTTCATTCCAAGCAAATGCGATTATAAATGATTGATTAAATAACTATTAAGACAAAGGTATGTTTTGTCTAATGTACTTTGGGACAAAGGAATATCACACTTCGGTTTATAAAAGAGGAGTAACAGTCTAACCCCCCGTCCTGTAATGACCCAACGAGCAGTCGAACGGGACTAAAAACCCAAAGAAAAAAAAAAAAAAAAAAAAACAGTCTAAAGAAGAACATTCTGCTCATATTTTTTTTAGATTGTTACTCACTCTATGTTTTATTTTTATGAGGAGAGTACCAAGCTAAAAAAGTTCTAATATATCTACTAACTACAACCGCGCACATGTATGAACATAAAAAGTAAGTCATGAAAGTAAAAAATAAGTCACGAAAGTAAAAAATAAGTCATGAAAGTAAAAAATAAGTCACGAAAGTAAAAAATAAGTCACGAAAGTAAAAAATAAGTCATGAAAGTAAACATTAAGCCAACATAAAAGTTATGTATAACTAGGGCTCGGATCGATATGCTCGATAAAATCTCCAAGATATGCTCAAAAACCACATGTTATATGCTCGAAAAACCCATTATATGCTCGAAAAAAAACCATAATGTGCTGTTTAAAACGCTTTTTAAAACTATAGAGATGAAGTGAAACGAATCTACAACTTCATATACCAACAAAAGTTCATATACGAGTATTACTTCAATTATATGAATGATATACTGATATCCACAAGTTTCAAGAATATGTGTGAGAAGTTTTATGTAAAAGTTACAGTTTAAAAGTTTATCTACAAAATGTTCAGTATTGGTTGAGTCAATTAAGTAGATTGGTATTGGTCTGTACATCAAGATTTTTTCTATATTTTTACTTTAAGCGATTTTCTTAAATCGGCCAATAAAATCTTTCGACGTCAATTACAAATTCAAGTTATGCTACATCTTTCAGAGTAGTTTGGAAAATCGTCTGACATTGGCCTCAGAAATGACGCTCATGCAGTCTTTTATGAAAGTCAAGCATGACATCACATCCTTCATTCAAAGGCAGACTGAGCTTTCGTGGTGGTCAGGGCCCGAATGGGGGGGGGAGAGAATTTGAATAAAAACAAAGTATTTAGACGAAAAACCACAAGAATATGCATTTATATGCTTTTCTGAAAACAGCCGTTTTATGCATTTGGGGGAGAATTTGAATAAAAACAAAGTATTTAGACGAAAAACCACAAGAATATGCATTTATATGCTTTTCTGAAAACAGCCGTTTTATGCATTTGGGGGAGAATTTGAATAAAAACAAAGTATTTAGACGAAAAACCACAAGAATATGCATTTATATGCTTTTCTGAAAACAGCCGTTTTATGCATTTGGGGGAGAATTTGAATAAAAACAAAGTATTTAGACGAAAAACCACAAGAATATGCATTTATATGCTTTTCTGAAAACAGCCGTTTTATGCATTTGGGGGAGAATTTGAATAAAAACAAAGTATTTAGACGAAAAACCACAAGAATATGCATTTATATGCTTTTCTGAAAACAGCCGTTTTATGCATTTGGGGGAGAATTTGAATAAAAACAAAGTATTTAGACGAAAAACCACAAGAATATGCATTTATATGCTTTTCTGAAAACAGCCGTTTTATGCATTTGGGGGAGAATTTGAATAAAAACAAGGTATTTAGACGAAAAACCACAAGAATATGCATTTATATGCTTTTCTGAAAACAGCCGTTATATGCATTTATATGCTCGATAAATTTAAATTCTGTTGGTCCCAGAGAGGTGAAAATACCACCAAAAGGGTTCTTTCAATGAGTACTATTCAGGAAAAAAATATGCAAATATGCTCATATCCGAGACCTATGTATAACGATTGATATCAATATTATCTAACTTTCAACGAATGTCCATAAATAAATTTAATCAAATTTGGTTTTATTTTAAAATCGCACTGGCAATAAATGAAAAAAAAAAAATAATAAAAAAATAATTTTACAAATGTCCAAGGTCGTATTTTGATTGCATAAAACGATAATGAATGAGTGCATACTCCAAACAATTATTAAAGGTTGATAAAAAAAAAAAAAAAAATCTAAATTATTGTAAAATAAAACCTCACAGAAAAAAAAAAACAAGCATTATTATTATGATAGCGTTATCTTGAAATACAATATAATTATAATAATAATTGTTCTTTGTAAACTAAAAATAGAATATATCATAAGTAGAGTGTGAGGGGGGAAGTCATAAACATACCATTAATGATTATTTTTGCAGCGTAATTATCGTGTAGTGCAATAATCGTGTAATGTAATAATCGTGTAGTGTACTAATCGTTTAGGGTAATAATTGTGTGGAGTGATAATTATTTTAAGAAATATTTTGTAGTTATCTACGTTGCAAAATAAAATGGTTATGTTAAAAGTATTAACTCCGAACTCCATAAAGCACTTTTACATCGTTTAAAAGACATTATCCGCAAAAATTTGGCGACATATATATATATATATATTTTAGTTGTTTTTTTTTTCACAGAAAACAGAGCAATAAACTTGGCAAATACAAAGCAATAATAAAACAATAAAAAATAATAAATTGGAACAATGAGGAGTAATATAATCCAAACAAATAAAAACGTAATGATCATAATAAACCTAAAAAACAAATTATATTGTTCAGTGAAAGATACGTTTTTATTTTTTGTAGTAAAATCTAAAGATTATTGAAGTAATTCTAGATTAGATCAGCTGCTTTTCTTTATAAATATAAATCCTAATAACTTATTTCCTTAATATATTAAACTATTTGCAAGATATCTTCAATAGTTTTAGTAATTTGCTGGTACAACAATAAATAAATAGTTTATACTTTTTTATGCATTATTTATTAAGTAGTTTAATTTAGTATAAATGCGATGAGTGATAATGTTTAGTAAATCTAAATTAAAAGCTTTTTTTCCCTTGAGAAAATAATTAGTGATTTTTTTTTTGTTAATTAAACTGCTTTTTAGGAAGATGAAAAAATAAAACAATGATGTGTAGCACAAGAATAATTAGGAGTTAAGGCCCATTTATACACTTTGATTAGTGCAAGTGCGAGTGTTTAGTAAAAACACTAAACCGATGTGGACACCATGTGTTTAATGCAAGTGCTATCTATGTAATTATTAAGCAAATTTTCACTAAACACTTGTTGCACTCGCACTAATCAAAGTGTAAATTGGCCCTTAGAGAAACTAAATAAAATATAATTGTTAAGTAATTCAAGGATTTAAGAAAAGCTTAAATAATTCCCTAAGATGGATTGAAATATCGCGAAATATTAAGTAATAGTATGGAAACTTTTTTAATTTTTATTTATACTACACATTATACCTGTGAAGTATTTTTGTTTTTTAATCTTAAATATGGATTAATGGGCAATAAAATTAAAATTAATATTATAAGAGATAATAATTAAGTCCATTAAGTTTTGGTTTATTAGATTGCAAAAAAAGTCATTTGTGTTCTGACTTCTGACCGACGATTTTTAATATTAATAAAAAAATAATTGTGGGGATGGTTGCGGTGTTGACAATAGTATATATTTATCGGTTCTTTTAAAAAAGCAACTAGGGAGAAGAAAAAGACACTTAAGAGAGAAGTGGATTCGATTCCAAGTCCTTTCTCTAAAAAGACCATAATCCCCGAAATGAAGTCGACAAAAAAAAACCATCTCACGAGACACATCTTAAAAGATGTCTAGGACGGCAGTAGGGCGGAGAGTAGGTTGAACTCGCCCACCATTATCCTAACACTAGATACCGGGCTCAACCAACTAACCAACGGTATCGACCTCCTCAGCTCCTTTCATATCTAATTATGGTCCGGGGAGAAGCTGGCTGAAGTCCCCTAGTATTGCCTTTAAACTGGGGCAGTGTCATTTCGACTATTAGAACCTGACAAGCTTGAATAGAAGAGAAAAACTGCAACCGTGACGCATCAGTTTGACAGGCATTCTGGCACAGTTTCAAGTCATGTGACAGTTCCTCTTTTCACACAAATTACACATTGAAATAGTGGGTAATTTGTAACTTGAGGAAAATATTTGTCACATCATAAAAGATAAGTGTACTCTTAGTCCAGGAGATAGCGTGTAAAAAAAGTGTCAAATGTCCAGTATCAAGGTATAATTTAATGTACAAGTTAATCTTTTAGTGCCTTTTAAGAATATGTGGTTGGCTAAGTTTGTTTATGGAGTATAGCTTGGCAATAGGCATTTGAAAAAAGACAAAACGGTGGAGAGCGGATATGTCCCGCCAATTATGGAGATAATGTGATTTTCATGATCCTAAGTACAAAATTAGTTAGTAGACAAAAAAAACCATCTCACGAGACATCTCTTAAAAGGTGTCTACGACGGTAGTAGGGCGGAGACTAAAATTAGTTAGTAGACTAAAAATCAAGTTGAAGTTAGTTCGTCACTTGATAGATAACCACTTTGATTTAGAGTATTATTTGAATAACTAACCTGTCGAGAGACAAAACTAACATCAACTTGATTTTCGGACCAGAATTTTGAAAACAAATACAGCCCAAATGGGGTTTATAAAAGTTAATGTCAAAATTTGTTTCAGGGAGAATAAGAATATGTCAAATTTTTCCCCCCGAAATGTTTCATATTGAAAACCATATTGATAACATATGGCTGGTATATAAGAGCAAAATGCAATTCTTTATGTGCCACCTCACTGGTAATTAACAGTTAAAGTAGTAAATAGTATTTCTAGAAATTAACTCTAGGTCGGTAAAGTACGGCAGACATAATTAATTACCCATAGATTGTATTAAAAGGAGCTATGCACTTCCTACTCTGCGATGTTAATAATCATACACAGGGATTATAAACATACGTTAACACTTCTTTAGATTGTTTCTCCCCTTATGAAGAAAACAGAGGGGAGTAACAATCTAAAGAAGGTGTACAAAATGTTCTTCATTAGACTGTTACTCCCCTTATAGAAAGAGAAGTGTAATATTCCTGTGTCACAAAGTACATTGGACTAAACATCCCTTAGTCTTAATAGATATTTAGTCAAAGTCATTTATATACTAAAAAACATAGGGGGAGTAATAATCTATAAAAGTACCCATATGTTTACTAATAACATCTAATATTTTTTGAAAATAACAAAATAATAAAATAAAACTCAATTTGTTATAATCTAGATAAAGAGATAGTTTACTTTTGGAAAGCCGTTAAGAATTTTCAAATAAGGGCAACGAAAAATCTCCCAGAGTATCAAGCTGTCTAAATATTATGAAATCAATTGGTATTTACCGATAAGCGATTGTTGTCCTCTAATGTGTATATTGTATATAGATAAAATAGTTTGTGACTTTCTTTAATATTTACCAGAAAAGGGTTGACTATAGATAACAAAAACAAATATTATCCTATTTATACTAGGATGTGGACAGAGAAGCAATCTCATTACGAGTTCCAAGTGGGAAACAATTTTTGAATTTAAAATGACGTTGAGTTAGTCTGCGGTAACTACTAGCAGTTGACCGAAAGGTCATAGCTAATGTAAAAGTTCTAATTGCTAACTAATTGTAAAAGTAATATTATTATTATTAATTGTTTGACTTAATGTACATTCACCAAGTAATTCTATAGCGTGTGTTTAAGGGAATTGGGAATTGTGTCAATTTTTTGTTTTATAGATTTTAAATACAATGACTTGTGCGTGCTTTGAAGACATTGTACTAGTTTCAGACTGACCAAAGTTGAAATATGGTTCACGAACAGAGTAAATTAAGGTTAAAATAGATAGACTACAATGATTTTATAGTGCTTTTTGTCAATATTACTCAGAGAGTTAAAAAATTGGCCACCTAATTGTCGAATAAAATACAACAGTTAATGTTTCATATAGACAACTTTAATTGGTCTTTATAAATGTAATGAAATTAATTGTCTATAATGATATTTCGGCACTCATTTACCTGGATACCAACCCCAAATTACTTGAATGAATAATTATTCCTTTTGACTTAAAGGGAATAATTACACATTAAAGTAATTAACACATTAAAGTAATTAATTACAAATTATTAATAATTACATTAACTAAAACCTGGTAGATCGCGCGACAACACTATTAAAACTTTCGCTCATTCTTTTTGAAATCGCCGTGGAAAAAGAACTGTTATAGTGACTTTCGGGTACCCAAATATGTAATTAAATATATTAATTATTTACAAAATGGTGTCTATCAACTCCTTTCAGAGACATTTGTCAATATATCCTTGTACGATTTGATGTATTCCTGTAAGAGAGTAATACTTCTTCTAACCTATATTCGTCTGTTTTTCTTTCATCCTGTCCACATATGATTTTATTCTGTCCTTAAAAAGTCTTAAGAACCTCTCTCGTTTGATCGTTTGATCTCGAGGATACTGTCTTGATATGCTTAACATTTTTTTCAACAGAACTCTCTAAATGCATTGTTTGTTAGTTGTGGTCCGGTTCATTAATAGGTAGTTATCACTTACTAACGCACTTAAGGCGTGCTAAATCATACAAGCATACCTCTAACGTGCCCAAAAGTACATTCTTTGGGAGACTAAACATTCCTTTGTCTAAAGTCCTAATAATTATTTAGTTTAAGTCATTTAAATTATTTAAAAAAAAAACTGGGGAGTAACAATCTCAAGAAGAACCAAAAACTTTGGTAGAGCTCTATGAAATCCTGAAACATTCACGAGTCCAGTGCCGAAAACCAAATGCCACTTTATTTCACAACTAAACCCATCAAAATACCAAGTTGCAACTTCTCGACAATAGACTGGTAATAGCGGAGCAAGTTTAACCAATACGAACACTGACGCGCGTCTACACATACACAGACATGTAAGCACAAGTACACAAACGCTCCACACCATCAGTCTTTTTAAATTAATTTAGTACACGGAAAACGTCGAACTTGACGTTTGACGTAATGTTTTGTAAGACAAATCTGGTACGATCATGCAAGACTGACGAAAAAAACAACTTGTAGACCAGGCTTTAAGGGATATTATCGCTCCTTTACACGCAGAAGTGTGATGACCCTTTGTCCCTAAATTCTTTGAACTAAATATCCCTTTGTCTTGATAGCTAATTCGACTACGGAATTCCTATATGTTAAACAAATACATGGGTGGGAAACCAATCATATATCTGGTACATGACGTTTCACACACTTTTTACTCTGCAGAGGAAGTATTGTGGTATCGTAGAAAATCGATTCTTAATAAGATATACATTTAAGAATACATCTACTATTAGAAGAGCAATAAATTAGTCTGCTGGATTTAATTAGAATACAAATTTACGATAGGCTAATATAAAAGTAAGTAGAAGTACAAATGAAACTACCTCACTCCACTGGGACCAGGATTATTTTCTACGTCTTCTTCCATTTTTAAGTCCGGACTAACAAATAATAAACGTTTGCAACGATTCAAAGGAAGAAAACAAAACTCGTAATCGATTACCTAAATTATCTAAATAAATATAAATATAGACATTTCAAGGATTTATTTTTCTATTTCTTTAATGATTTATCGCATAAAATCTAATAAGAATGTGCAGACAACTTAGGAATTTATTTGACATAAAAAGTAATGAGTATCATTGGACTTATTAAGGATTAAACATTTTGAATAATTAGTTAACTTTGTCACACTGTCCCAATCTCAATTCATACGCTGACACCACCAAATTGTGTTTTGACACTTTGACAATATTGCATGTCAAAATAGACAAAAGCCCCATCCAGACTGTCGAACCGAACAGAGGAATCGAGCCGATCATTGGCCTCTGCGCATGCCTGGCCTAATGTGCGCCTGCGTATCTCAGACTGGACATGCGCAGAGACCAAAGGCTCGTTTTCTCTGTTCCGTTCGGCAATCTGGACGAGGCTTTAACATTGGAGTATATTGTGACGAAACATTAATTTTACTTTAAAAGATCCGTTCAGGTGGTAGTGAAAACAAAATTCTATGATTGAGTTGAAGTTTTAACAGTGAAGTGACAATCAATGTTATAATTGCGAGGTGCGAGTCTTTTTATTTTAGGATTCTGCGTAAGTTAAACCATCAAGATACGTCATAGCAATCTGCAATCTAATAAGAGGTTCAAGTTATAATAAATTTGTGTTCATGTAATTACATTACTGTTTAATAAATCAGGCTGAGAAGGTATTCCTTCGGTCTTCTCTTATGTGTAAACAACTGTAATCAATTTTGTATAATTCCATTAAACAATTCTTGTTACGAAGTGTGGATTGATGAATGAACAGCATACTAAGAAATAACACAAACATATGCCAGGAATTCTTTTAATATCTTATCAGATTCCAACGCAATTAGAATTAAATTAACTATCAAAGACACATTTCAACATAATAAGTGTGACAGCAGATATATCCACCATAATTGCTCACAAGCTTGATTGTGAAAGAAGTAGGGATTCTTGAAGTCACCCGTAGATGCTAATTTAGCGTCTTAGGTTTCTTAGCAAGCTAAAGTGATGACATCTAACCTTGAAGTAGGAATCTTGGCTGGCTGACCCTCAGGTGGATTGAACCTGTGACTCCTCCTTGCAGGCTTGGGATACATGGTACGGACAATTCACCATAATCATGAAATTGTGAGATTGAGATTGAAATTATGAGATTGAGATTGAAATTGTGAGATTGAGATTGAAATTGTAAGAGTGAGATTAAAATTGTGGGATTGAGATTGAAATTGTGAGATTGAGATTGAAATTGTGAGATTGAGATTGAAATTGTGAGATTGAGAATGAGTCTGTGGCTCCTCCTTTCATGGTACTGACCATTAACCATAATCATGAAATATCTTTATTAAAATAAATCCTATAAGATATGGTGTGTAGCTCATTATTGACAACGATCTGACGAGGGGAAATAACAAAGTCTTAAAATAAAAATAAACTTTCGGGAATCCTCTCCATCACCCTAGATACTATACATTAAGAAGAACTAAGAACGACTACTATCGCTACTACTAACGACTACTATCGCTACTACTAAGGACTACTATCGCTACTACTAAGGACTACTACTCAACTATCGAACTAAAAACAAAAACGGCCTTTTCTGGTAAATATGTCTCGTTTTCTTATTTTCAACAAAGAAAACCCCCAAACCAAATGAATTATATTAGATAGTAAGTGATCAAACCAAATGATTTCCATTCTGTTAATGAAATTAGATAGCGTTAATTGTATTTAAATGATAATATACTTACACAGTACACCAGGTATGCTCAACAAAACATCTGGTAACTAATTTGCCTAAATCTCTGATTCTTTTTTTAAAAAGCGACATCGAGAATTGAAGATATACAAGGGTTAATAAACGTTATATTACAACAATCACGAAACAATTCCTAAAAATGATACTGATTCCAAATTATTTACTTGCATACTTTAGCATCCCCCCACAGTTATCTTTTTAAACATGAGATATTTGCTTTTTTGAAACAAATTATTATTAAACAATATAAATGGGCGCAGAAGGTTGCATCTTATATGGGACCAACAATAAAAAAAACAAAATATGACTAACATTTAAATCTCATTAAATCTCTTGGTTAAGAGCATCTGCACCGGAAATGCGGAGGGCCCGGGTTCGAGTCCCAGCGCTAAAGTCTATTTTTCTCTGTCTGTTTCCCATTATTAATAATGATTATAATTTAATTTAAATCTCATTAAAGTAAAACGAGTAGATTTTCAGATTGAAAAAAATCGCAAAAAAGTAAAACGACAGACCGACAAACAGACACGGAACTAAAAAAATGCTCCCTGATGTCATGAAAGGAATTTGTGTCTTGGAATTTTTTAAATCGGGGATATAAAAAAATCATTCTTTAGAATTATCACGTAACTTACGTTACCATCGGTAAACGTGGAAGCAAAATAATATACCTGAACAATATCCGTGCTTTTTAATCATCATAAAAAAAACTCGATATTTTGATTTGGCTATAAATTCCAAGTTAGTTTAGTTATGATTTTTTTTCCAGACTAAGCTACACTTTATTTTCAATTCTTCCTTCGCACCAATAATCTTTTCCTCATTGCTGGTTATTAAAAAAAATCGAGGGGAATTAACTAACAGAGGGATGAAATATCGGTGATAAAAAATAAATGGAAAAAAAATATCATTTAAGTAAAAAAGTCAAGACAAAAATGTATTATAAAAAGCTGATATAATTCGCTTTAGAATAATATATATAAAATAAGTTTAAGTTCGCTATATTTTTCCTGTCGTCAAAAAGATCTTTAATACTGAAAAGTTTCATGTTTTTACGAGTATACCTCTTTTGATTCAAAAGCTATTGGAACCGAATAGAGTGACAGACAGACAAACGACAATATAAGTATTTTTTGTTTTGGTTAACCAAAAAAATTCAAAATTGTAAAAGTCTTCCAATTGGTGTGGCACATAGCTCCCTCGCATCCTATCACGTACTTTATTGATTTTATGCTTTTATACAAGCTATTATTGTCTAATTTGTTTTATTGTTTTCCCCGTTTGGCACTCTTTTACTTTGTTACCCACCATTTATTTATTTATAAATAAAAAGACACAGTCTCTCCACGGAATACTTGTTTATTTATCAAAGCAGCTTTCGGCTTTTATAAAGCCATTATCAGTGCCGATTCAGCAAAACTAGAGACACATAGTTAACATTATGTTTTATATTATAAAGAAGGAATGTAGTGGGTGAGTCATACGACGTCGGAGACTAACGTAAGACTCAGAGTCTTTGAGTCTTACGTTAGTCTCCGACGTCGTATGACTCACCCACTACATTCCTTCTTTATATTATAAAACATAATGTTAACTATGTGTCTCTAGTTTTACTAAATCGGCACTGATGATGGCTTTATAAAAGCCGAAAGCTGCTTTGATAAATAAACAAGTATTCCGTGGAGAGACTGTGTCTTTTTATTTATTAAGATGACCTCCATCAACGCTCTTACTTCTCATTTATTTATTTTTTATTTATTATTAAATCTAAGTGAAATATTCTTTTGTTCAAAATTTATTGGATTACAATTACAGGTTACTTTGCCTAACTAGATAGTTAGGCTAACGGATATTGTCATTTCTATTTACAGAAGTGTGATGTTCCTTTGTCCCAAGGAAATATTTGAACATTCCCCATTTAAGATTGTCAATTAATTTTAAAACATTTCAAACACAATAATATAAACAAACGGCGGGTAACCAAGTAAAATCTTGCCACATCCGACCTAATTATATTAAAATCGGACGTGTAGTTTTTATGATATGTTGGTTCACAAAAATAGAGCGACAGACACGAAACTAAAAATGTTCTCTGATGTCTGAAACGGATTTCTGTCTTGGAATTTTTGAAATGGGAGACCTACAAATTTTTCGTTTTTCACGAACGATCACATAGCTTCCGTTACCTTCGGTAAGCTCGAAAGCAAAAATACATTTGCTTTAATACTCTTGAAAGTATAGTAATGAAGTTCTTTAAAATATTGTTGAAAGTAAATAGTTTATTTATATATTATGACAGTATCTAGCTGGATGCCGTCATTCTCCTAATTGAGATAGGATTCCGTGTCACTCTAAACGAACTATTATAAAAGGTTAGACGTTTAGAATGGGGGTTCTGGAGAGGAATGTGTATTTAGGATTGGAAGAGATAGCTGAAATGTGACGCGACGCGCTATTTTCGGTACATCATTATCGACTTGATTGCGGGCTCCGGTCTCGAGTGCCGAGGGAAACAAAACAGAGTCAAGTGAATGGTTCGGTCGGTCGGTGAAGTGATTCAGAAACTGGACGACCTTGGCATCGACTGTCAAGGTCGTGGAATGCACAGATTCTACTCTAACTATACACCAAGCTGGACCCTTATTAACCCCGCGTTCAGTTCAGTGTTCAGTCCAAAAATGGACACGCGTCGAAAGGAACCAAAATCTTCATGGTAAATAAATAAATTACGTTAGGGTTGCAATCTGCACAAAGAAAATTTGGCACATTCAGTAAAACAACTCAAGTACAGTACAACTCAACTCAGTAAGCCCGCCTTTTAACTTTCTCATATGAAGAGAAAGTATTGTGATGGCGCGAAAATTAGATTTTCAGATTTTGATGGATTTACACGTTTTAAGATCCCCTGAGTCTAAATAAATTGGTAAGGCGTGAATTCTCACGTAAAAAGGGTTTCGTTGGTATTGTGAAACAAAATTAGTAAGCGGGAGGAGGGGGAGGGGACGAAAAATTTCGATGTTTTTTAACAAAATGGCGCCGAAAATGAAACACTAACCCTAAGTGGTATATATATTTGTAATCTACTCTTCAATACCTTTCATTTGATACCCCACTT
>KZ651552.1:272830-290647 GCA_001010745.2 Gerris buenoi
CCCCCCCCCCCACGAGAAAAAAAAAGAACAAAAGTCAAATCAGATCTAAATAAAGAATTTGGAAAAGTCTAGACAATCAGACATAACGAATAAAACCAAATCTATATTCTGGTAGGAATGAAGAAAGGAAAGAGGCCTCGCCCTAAAATCTATACAAAACGCCAACAATAATGATATCAGAGAAGTGACGTGTTCCAACAAATGAATTATAGCATCGATATGTCAAATGCATTCTCGCAAACTTGTAATGACCTAATAAGAGCCAATCAGAACAAATCAAAAATACAAAACACTGGAAACTTGATTATAAGGGGTTATAGGGGGACAGAGACAGATTGAATCATAGGGCGAGTCGAAACAATGCGATTATTGCAAGAAATCAATAAAAATAACAGGTTGACTAAAAAGTCTAAATTGAAGGGTACAAACTATCATCCACAGTAGTCTCGTGCCACTTGGCTAACACACTTTTTTGTTATTCCTGCATTTCAGACCTACATTTTATAACATATTTCTCTACCCCATCTGTTTTTATCCATTCTTACTGGATTAAATTTTTTTTTTTTTTTTTTTTTTTTTACAGAATATTACTTTCAATCAATAAATTGTCAATATATTTTGAAGAATTTATGTATTAGGTTAAATACAGTTATATAGTTGCTTTTGGGGGAAACCGTAAATTCATTCGTTTAGGGGTATTTTGTAACATGTTTCAACCTACCCCCACTAATTTCCGACGTATTTATAAAATACTAAGAAAAAAAAAATCATTGTTTTAACGAAAGAATATCAAGATATGAATTAAATTTCCTTACATCGGATAATCTTCATTCTACTTCATCAGTTTCAACTTACTCCACACATACGCAGGTGGTTTTGAATTAATATGATGTATAATGTTAGTGAAACATTAACAATTTAAATAAATTGCTTAAAGTACTAGAATAACGTTATACATATTTTTAATTTTAATTATATCAGCGTATAAATATTATATAATCTAAATTGCCGATCTATATGAACCATAATTTTTTTTTTTAATTTGATAAAGAATGGCTTGTGTGCTAAGAGCAGGTGAATCGATGTGTGAGGTATGTTCTTAACGCTAAAATAGAATATAGAGAAATAGAGGGAATTTTAGAAGTTGGAGGATTTTAACTATAATATCAACCTCTTGTTTGAAATGGCAGAGAGTATTCTTCTTACATATTACACTTATAGGATGCGCCTACGACATTAAAATATTAATACAGGGTTCACCTAGCAAAACTATTCATTTATCATATTTTGGTTTGCCAAATGTCTTATATCCACTCTTACTTTCTTTTTAAAAACTATAGAGACAAATAATATGAAAGTTATTAGATTTGCCGCTAGATCGCGACGATAAACTCTTTTTGGATGTTAAACAGTAGTAATTTGCATTTGCTTATTTTAAATAATTCAGATTTATTTATTTATTTATAAATATCCTAAATTTTTGCACACAGCCAAAAGTCAAAATAATAAATAAATAAATAAATAATAGTAAACAACCTTTAACCTTTAACAGAACTAAAAAAAGCACAATTCTGGAGCATAACAAATCAAATAAGGCACCCCGTTTGATACATTTTTCATATGGCGACCCGAAGAGAGCAAAGAATTAAGTTAGTCAAAATTCAAATAAGGTAAATAACCCCTAGCTAATACAATAGATAGGTTCCCGCGGCCAGAATCCAATAAATCCAGACCTTCCGGTGGCAACCATGTCTAAGATTCCGACATTTCCAACTTATACGGATCAAGAATTCTCAACTTACTCACGACTCTGAAACTTTATTTTCTTGAAAAGGTACCATAAGTGTATGCACCAAATTTAAGACCTCTAGGTTCAACCTAGATCACTAGGTCGAAAAATCTCATACTTTCAACTGATTCTAAATCCCTGGAACTGACAATCCCTATAATTTGAAACTTCTGGATTAACAGAATCCCTGAAGCAATGTCCTTATTTATTAACTTAAATTGAAAATCAGAAAAATTTACTCACCACAATGTTTCAAAGTCTAAGTAAAAATTCAACACGTAAACACTCACCTGAAAAATAAAAAGGAAAAATCATCAAAACAAGTAAAACATAAACTCAAATATCATATTATACAACTCATAATTAAATATTAATGAGATAGAAAAAAAGACAGACTATTTATAAATCCAACAAATAATAAGAGTTTTAATATATTATCTTTAACTAGCCGATAGGCCCGCGGTAACGGGCAGAATAATAAATATGGTTTAGAAAAAGAGCTGAGAGATAATTAAAATAGATATTTAAAGAGATATTTACTGTTTAAATAGTAAGATTTATGCAGTTATAATTAAAATTAAAACATTTAAATAGATAAGATATTTACTGTTTAAATAGTAAGTTTTGTGCTCTGATATTCGTTATATTGGAATGGCACAAATGGTTTAGTATCTGGCTTACATTCTGGAGGTCACTGGTTCAATCCCAGCTTATGGCTCATCAATTTTTAACGTTATAAATCATTTAGAGGTGCGTCGTCGCTCGTCACCCGTCGTCGGGACTCTACTCGATTACATCATAAAGGATAGGAAATATGACAGTAATGCATATTCCCTCGCTGTCGCTCGGGTGCAAACTCCACACTCGCATGCAAAATGCAACCTTTCCGCACTCGGTTTAAAGTAGAAAATGGACTTAACGGTAACAAGACCATTCTCATTACTAACCGAGTTTGAACTGATTAAAATCAGCTGATTTTAAATTACTCGACTGTGGTTTTTCTCCAAATTGTTGTTGTGAATTGCGACTCATCATAAAAGATGGAGTTCAATAATCAAACAACTTCTTTAAATTAAATAAATGAATTGTGTTTGATAAAATTGACCGGTTTCAGCTGTTCTAATACAGCTTTCAGATTACATTTCCTTAGATATTCTGATGGTCATTAAATTACTTTAAAAGTAGTTTAAGTATAATATGTGTGTGTGTCATTAATACATAAATATACAGGGTGGCCGCGTTAATGTATCTAACCCGGTTATCTAATTTATTTTTGAAGATAAAGAAATAGTACATTACGCGTCGAGTGTGGAAAGTAGCATTTTGCATGCGAGTGTGGAGTTTACACCCGAGCGATAGCGAGGGTAGTAAAACCACACGAGCTATGCATAATACCGTTTTCACACGAGTTGCGTACCATACTTTATCTACGATTGTTAGATTTTAATAATAAATACAGAAAAAATAATAAACTTCCTGTATGTAAGCTCGTATTTCTCTTTTGATAAAGATGAAATCAATTCATTAATTGTATTTTGTGCCGAATTAATTATTTCGGTATTATTCTCCTCATATTCGTCATAATCACTTAAATCACTCATTGATTTTCACAAAAAACTCGATACTAACAGTTACTTTTATTAAATAAACATCAAATTAGTTATGTTAAAGTAAACAAACTCGCTAATCGTGCGTAAAGTTATAAATAATATAAAGCGCTAGAGTGGTAAAGAAGAGGAATTGTTCAAAACTATGAGACACGCATGCGCAATTAATACAGGTGCGTAAAGAATCACTTTCTACGAATCTAAACAGAGATACAATGTTTATATTTCGTATCAATCATAGATAAAAAAATTAAATGTAAAAGCACCTTGAATTTTTGCGTATATTTTTCAAATGTTATATAAAAAAAATCTCCTAAAATTTCCGCGGTATCCCCTCCAACTTTATAATGTAAAATGGTATACCATATATGTTTTTCTAAACTTCAATTATTTTAGAAGAAAAATGAGCCTTGAATCCGCAAAATCGGTTAAGAACTGACAGAGATTCAAAACAATTATTTTTAAAAATATTAATTGAAATGAATGATGACAAATTTGTATACTTTACAATATGTTTGTTTTCAGTTTTTACACACTAAAATAGCATTTTTGTTAATTAATATCAAAAGTTGGAGATATCTGTCAATTCTTAACCGATTTTGCGTACTCAAAGCCCATTTATCATCTGGCATAATATTATACAGAATTTTGGAAAAAGATATATGATACCATTTAAGAGTACAAAGTTTAAGTGGATGGCACCTAAAGTTTGGGACGTTTCAATTATTTGATACTATATTAAAAAAAACAACACGAAAATTCAAGGTGACTTATCATTTACATTTTTCTCTTTATCTTCAAAAACAACAGAGATAAGAGAGTGAGGCAGGTTGTCGTTGCTTACCCCTGTATGTAGTCACAAAAACGTGAGATTCGAGAGGAAAATAATTAATTTCCATTTCATTAAATGAACTTTAATTAAGTAAATGCTCCAGATCTAGAGCGAGATCACAAGTAGGTAAATCCTTCAATGCTCTACACACGTGGCAAACAAAATTTTATTTTTAGACTAAGCAAAACTTTTATAAATATGACATATATAAATACTCTTAGTTTATATATGATTTTTCTTATAATTAGAGAAACCCCATGACTTAAAATAAATACACAACAAAAAAAATCGGTCCGAGACAACTCAGACAAACTTTCTCATATATGTTCATTTAATTACTATTGGAAATTTCATCAAAAATATCATAAAAATAACTTCTCCCGGGCGGGGAATCGAACCCGGGCTCTCTCCATCCGCGTTTTAAGCTATTATCTCAGGAACTAGATTTTCCCGGGAAAACGGCTTATATCATTAGATTCGTATTTAATTTGACTACATTTTAGAATTTTTTAATCAAAATCGTCGGAACCGTTTTCGAGAAATAATTTTTTTTCGTGTTTTTTTTTTTAGAATTTTTGGAGGGTAGCGCCCTCAAATTTGGAGTTAAAATTCATCTCTTGATTTTACCTCGGGGTATGATTTTTCTGAACGTGTATGCCAAATTTCGTCAAAATCAGCCCAGTAGTTGACAAAATTGGCTCCAGGCGTCTGCACAGAGGACAGACAGACAGACGACGGAGGGAAATTTTTTTTTTTTTTAAAAAAAGCACTTTTTTGGACTCAGGGCTCCTCAAAACGTGTAAATCCATCAAAATCTCAAAATCGAATTTTCGCGCCATCACAAAACTTTCTCTTTATATGAGAAAGTAAAAAAATAAAATAAAAAATGCGTTTAACAACTACTGAAGGACACCATTAATGGAGAGGAGAAGGCAATTCCTCAACAATAAAAATTGTTTCGCCAGTTAATACAAATACAGAATGTATACATTCATTTTTTATATAAACACTTTTTAAAAAAAAACTTCGCTAATTTGGAAATCCAACCATCTCCCCGACCACACGGGGCCATTACATAGGCCAGTGTATTGTTGGATGGCCACGATTGGGCGAACTGCCCCTCAAAATTGGTGATGGATTTCCATGGCCCAGCGTAGGCCGCAAATTCATTTTAATTTTGCGCCGCACCCATGATACTGCGTTCGAGGACAGCTACCCCCCTCCAACTACGTCACTGGGTATACAAAATAAAAGAACACTTATTACGTAATCCATCCTGCTAAATTCCGCTGAAACCTGCAGTACAGAGTCCTTGGGTGTAAAAAAAATCAACGAAAAAAATAAAATTTAGAAGGTTATAATCATAAATATAATTGATTATATAATCAGTTATACACTACGGGAACTGAATGACTCCTTTTAAAGGTACAGAAACAAGAAGCATATTTTTAAGAGAATGGACACAGGATTAGTAAGATCTTTATATTTTCATGACTTTTCTTATTTTAGCGATTATGATGAAGAATAGTAGTCTAAATTATCGATTCTGAACTAGGAGATGCTTATACTTCACCTTTCTAAATATTAAAATCAATACTAGTATTCGTTCCTCGTATTGTTTTTGTTCTTATTTTTCAACAGGGAGGTTCATTTCGGTACTAAATATTATTACATATACGGGACTAGCAATAGTCCAATTATGATGTACCGTCAAAATTTAATTAAAAAAAAAATCAATCCTAGACAACTCAACTTTCTCATATACGAATCCATAATTACTTGCCCAAATTTTCGTGTTTTCCTAGGTACATTTAATTATAATTGAACATTTCTTCAAAATTTATCATAAAAATAACTTCTCCTAGGAGAGAAATCAAACCCGGTCTCTCTCCGCTCTTGTTTAAAGCTATATTCTCAGGAACTAGATTTTTCCCGGGAAAACGACTTATATCTTTAGATTCATGTTTAAATGGACTACATTTTAGAATTTTTTAATCGAAATCGACGGAACCGTTTTCGAGAAATATATATAATTTTTTTTTTAATTTTGAGCAAAAATACATTCCTCGATTTCACCTAGCCTAGGGGTGTGATTTTTCTGGACCTGTTGGCCAAATTTCGTCAAACTCGGCCCAGCCGTTTAGGCGACAGACAGAAATGTTTTAAAAACCACTTTTTTGGACTCAGGAGACTTCAAAACGCGTAAATCTATCAAAATCTCAAAATCGAATTTTCGATATTCCATTACAATACATTCTCTTTATATGAGAAAGTAAAAAAATTTTTATAAATACTTAAGACAAGTTTATTTAAACATTTAATTATTTATCCAAAGGTGGTTTTAGAATCTCTTATCGTAGTGTAGTTCTTACGATATGATGAATGAAAAAATAAATAAATAAATAAAAATAAAAATATCCCGATTCATTTGTTCAGCCATCCAGAAACTAAAACATTTTATTGTGTGCATACGACAGGTGGTAAAGGTCGAGAGGATGTAATTTATTTATAAACATTGTGTTCTATTAAAAGTATTTACTTGGATTGTCTTTCATAAGAAAGCCTGATGTGATGTCATATTTATTTAAGTAACGTTACACGGCAAGTAGCAAGAGATTTTATAAATAGGTAATAGGATTCTAGAGGTCGGTGTCTGATTCACCTCACTAATGTTTCAAGACAACAATAACCAACAGTTAGGGTTTAGTTACCTATTGTTCTACTGAACTTGCTAACAACTGGTTTGCTTAAACACCTGACATAAAAAAACAACATCCTTTAGATTTTACCATCTAAGATTCTGGGCCTCAGAAAGCGAGTGAAAAAAATCAAAAAAATATTTTTTTATACTTATTTCCTTATTTCTCCCTATTACTGCGGACATTTGCAGTTTATAAAGGTCCCCATAAACGATCAAATATTTTGCGCAAACACGATGTAGAACAAATTTAGGCCATAAACGTTAAAAGGTCCCCATACACATTCAAAATGTTTGAGCAAACATCATGTTTACGCAAACATTTTGACCATGTATTTGGCTGCTTGATGTTTGTGCAAACATGATTTTTAATTAATTTCCCCCAACATCAGGTTTGCGCAAAATGTTTGATCGTGTATGGGGGGCATTTAAACATCATGTTTGCGCAAACATCAAACAGCCCTATACACGGTCAAAATGTTTGCGCAAACATCATCAACACAGGGGGCCTTAACGAAAAAAAAAAAAAATGAAGTTGAGTATTTTTGAAGATATAGGTAATCATAAAAATAGTCTGCCAGTCAGTGAGGCGCAAAGCTTCCTCGCGCCCTATAATAATAGCTGTTACAACATATATACAATTTATTTAAGTTTCCTCCCATTTTTAAAATTTATCAAAATTAAATAAATGTGCGAATGTGGAAAAGAAACAAATGGACGCAGAAGGTTGAAACTTACATGAGACTAACAATGATAATTTGACCTACCATCAAAATTGCACTAAAATCGGACGAGTACATTTTAAGATAAGTTGGTTTGCAAAAATTGTGTGACAGACAGACATAGAACCAGAAATGTTCCTTCATGTCTGAAACAGATTTCTGTCTTAAATTTTTTGAAATCGGAGACATAAAATATTTCCATTCATCAGAACGACCGCATAGATTCCGTTACCTTCGGTAAGCTCGGAAGCAAATATCGCCCCGGATGTCTGAAAAGGATTTCTGTCTCGGAAATTTCGTTCTTTGGAACGATCACAATGCTTTTTCTTCACCTTGGGTAAGCTGGTAAGTAATAATAACCAGTTTAAAATACATTGTTCGACCATAGAAACTCTAATCAACATTTAATTTTAATTTTGCGTTTAATTAGTAGAGTATTTTGATAACTAATTGATTAAAAACCTCTTAAGAGATGTAATATGAATGAGACTCCCGAATACAAATAATTCCAAGACTCTATAACCCATCATTCAAATCCTTTGATTCATAACAACTTCTCATTCATCTTTTCCGCATCATCCTTATCCTTTGATCCATAAAAACTTCCCATTCACTATTCCCATAATTTTTATCCTTTAATCTTAATCCATAACAACTTCCCATTCATCTTTCCCATCATCCTCATCCTTAGATTCATAACAACTTCCCATTTATCTTTCCCATCATCCTTATCCTTTGATTTATAACAACTTCCCATTCACTATTCCCATAATCTTTATCCTTTAATCTTAATTCAAAACAACTTCCCATTCATCTTTCCCATCATCCTTTCCCTTTATTCATAAAAACATCCCATTCATCATTCCAATCATCCTTATCCATTGATTCATAACAACTACCCATTCATCTTTCCAATCATCCTTATCCATTGATTCATAACAATAACAACTACCCATTCATCTTTCCAATCATCCTTATCCATTGATTCATAACAACTTCCCATTCATCTTTCTGAAAATTCTCCTCGACACTTAATGAAGCCGAGGCAGCGTGACTCACCTTATAGCAAGTTAGCAAGTCACCATATTATTTCAATTCAGATAATATTGAATTACTGACATATTAATTATTATATTACTTAAACACTGTCGATATCCAGTTTCTCAATGCATGTATATAAAACTTATTGGTTTTATTTATCTTTATGGCTCAATAAATAAGTTTATATAGTTGCAACAGTCATATACATTAAGTTTTTAAAAAAAGATAATAATTATAATAGTTCAAACAAAACTAACTACATAATTATAATATCAAGTATAATAACCTTGATATATATTTATAATTTCTTATTTTTCCACTTGAGTCTAATGAGTGAAAAATAATAAATGATAAACAATACATTATTATCGACTTATTGAACAATTTTTTTATTAAGTAAGAGTTTTGTAAACATGTTTACACAGATAACAATGTTACTATCTTTAATTTGATTACAAAACAATTTTTAAACTAATATCTAACCTTCTTAAATGCAAATCATTATTTCATTACCAAAATAAAATTTTAATTGATTATATTAAAATTCGATTATGATGGGTGTAATAAATTATTTATTATGCAATGTTTTTTTTAAATAAGTTTCATTTAAATAAATCATTTTGCTTCCGAGCTTACCGAAGGTAACAAAAGCTATGTAATGGGTCTAAAGAATGACAATTTTTGATGTATCCGATTTCAAAAATTTTTAAGACAGAAATCCATTTCAGACATCAGGGAACATTGTTGGTTCCGTGTCTGTCTCTCTGTCTGTCCCTCAAACTTTGCGGACCAACATATCTTAAACACTACTCACGTTAATGAAATTCGGATGGAAGGTCATAATTAGTACATTTTTGGTCCCATATGAGAATAAACCTTCAGTGCACATTTGTTTCTCTATAACGTGCGCACAAACATACATTTATGTACACCTATATCTTTAAAAGTACTAATCATATTATTATTAAATTTGAATGATTTGTCAAAAGTAGTCCGCAGACAGCCCCAAATTAATAACACCCGTCTGCACTCATTAAATGTAGCTACATTGCCTGTAATTCATAAAATAAATCAAAGCAATTTTGACAGAATTAAAAAATGGAGGGAAAATTAAATTAATATTCGAAATAATAGGTTAATGTATCCGAAATAGGACGCGATTAAGCTATGTGCCACACATATTGGCAGAATATATTTTAATATTATGTTTTAAAAGATACCGGTACACAGGTAAAAGTAAATAATTAAAATTAAATAAAAAGAAGAAGATAAGTTATAAATAAGTAAATAGTTGCGCTAAAAGTGTTACATAACTAAAGAGTGAATTTAGTAACAAGAAGTATGTAGTTAGTTTTATATTTATTCTTATTAAATTAAAGTGGAACGTAATTTATAAACACACACATATATATATTTTTATATGATAAAGTTTATTAGTTACAAGTATAATCAGTTTATTTTTATTACAAATAATGAATAAGCATAATTTTACAAAATGTACAAAGCGATTGATATCACCCACTATTTTTGCAATTTTTAAATGACATTCACTATTTTATACATTATTTCCCTTGTTATATTGAAGTAATATTCTGAGTGTTTCTATATCCAATGTCAAGCTTTATCACTTCGAAAGGTTTGTAGTTCGTTCTAAAGAAGTCAACATGCAAATACATTTTGTTTATTGATTATTAGTTTAAGAGAAATGAAAAACGTAATTGTAACGAGAATTTAATTTTAAAGATGTAAATAGTGAGGCGAAGTTGTTATCAGATTGCGATAGACATGAATAGATTGTTGTTTTTTTTAAACTAATAAGAAAGAAGATTGTAAGAATGATTTTCAGATATTATTTGGTGTATTACGAATACATCATGTATCTTACCTCTTATAAGGGACATCCTTAGGACGAACCATTTCTGTGAATTAAAATAACATCGAAAATAAAATTCAAACACAAAAACGAGAATCGGTTTAGACACGATAGAAGACGGAGTTGCACTAGAAATCTAAGACTGGGACAGTACAAAGGCAGCGAGGTGATAAAATGGTCGGAACTCTAGCGGGATCAGCCGGTTACAGAGGTTACGTAATAGTACACGGCAAACGAGACATGGAGCTCCATCTAGCGCCCAAAACATTCACTATGCACTTCTAACGCTACATTCTTACGGCTTCCGATTCAACCCAGTACAAGACGTAAACAAAAACAAATAACAGTTTTAAAAATAAACCGCAAAAATAAAACTTGGCACCCCCAAGCTATACCACAAGAGTTTAAAAGTACGGTTGAACAATAATCACATGCAATTATCGACTTTCTTGGACTAATGTCAATTACAAATAAAAAATCTATGCTAAGAATAAATAATGAGAAGTCGGATAGGATTAATAAGAAAACACTACCGTGTCTAATACTGGCTAC
Source organism: Gerris buenoi (assembly GCA_001010745.2). Classification (NCBI taxonomy): domain Eukaryota; kingdom Metazoa; phylum Arthropoda; class Insecta; order Hemiptera; family Gerridae; genus Gerris; species Gerris buenoi. The sequence continues at coordinate 283,945 of KZ651552.1, forward strand.
ATTCAAGAACTTTATTTCACTTTCTTTCAAGTTTTAACTACAGTCATATGTAATAATAATTTCGTCTTTTATTTTTTTATATTATTAATTTCTTTATAATTTAATAATTTAATTGTGACAAATTATAATTAATTCGTGTCAGTAACTTTCTGAGATATTAAAAACATTATGCACGCATGAATCTTTTGGCATCACAAATAATGAAATTATTCAAGATTAGTCTAAAATTAAAATTAAGAAAAATAAAAATGTATAAATACTTCTATACATACGTTTTGTACAAGTGTAGAGGTATATAAAAATGTATAAAATGTATTGGCTTACAGTAGCTTTGATGATAATTTAAATAATGTAATATTTAATTTAATTACTTTATTATTACACATAATTATAGGATTCAAAAGATGGTTGGAGCTTAAATTTCGATTTGAATTTGAACCGGGGATTTTTTATTTGCTTTATAAATATTTCCAGGAAACCACTTATATGATAAAATTCGTACTAAAAAATGACTCCATTTTATTATTATTTATTTTCTTTTTTTTTTAATTAAAATTCTCGAAACCGTTTTGAGAAATATTTTTTTGTTCAGAGTTGTTAGAACGCTTGGATGTATGATGGTACTTCAACGTTGGATCTATAATTCATTTTTTTATTTCATTCAGTGAATGATTTATTTAAACAAGTAAGCTAAATTCCATCAAATTTGGCCCAGCAGTTTAGACTCCAACCTATCTGCACTCCTCCCGTAACGATAGATCACAAATTACAGACTACAGACGTAATATTTTATAAACCAATTGTTTGTTACGCCATCAAATGTCAAAAAACAAGTATAATTTTTACACTATCCCAATAAGTTGGTTGTATTTTGTATTGACTGAGTATTTGTAGTAATCAAACATAATGATACGTTTATATCACTTGTTGAAAGAAATAAAACACTGTAATTATATAATATGTACATATAAGAGTGTTAGTCTATAGTCTATAGCAATTTTTTTATAAATCAGACCAGTTTCAGCCACTAAAATGTTAAATTATAACAATTTATAAAAATATGACGGCTATTTTTAAATAATTTTAATTATTAATTTTTTTTTTAAATTAATTATTGTTAAATAATTACGCTGCTCATTAATTTCCTCTTATTTTTTATTATTTGCTATTTTGTGATATGTTTAGTCTTTCCTTTTCTTAGATTCCAGTAAAATTGTATAAAACTAAAGTGTAGTCATTTGTCATACCTGTAATTTTTAGTACATACTTGCTTCACACACCTAGACGTAGGACGTAGAGTTTGGCTTGTCCTAGCTCTTAATCCGATTGTAAACCCCTACACCCACTATCCCACGAATTCCCCTCACGACCTTATGTCCTAAACTCTTAAATCCTTGCAAGCTGACCTTTCTCGTCAGTCTAGAAATATAAGATACTGAAGATAGCCGTCATAATCTTATAAATTGTAATATCTTAGTCTTAGTATTTAAAAGGCTAAACGGGTCTGATCAATACAAAATTGTGGTATAGAGTACAGACCAATAAACTTATATTTTATAATTACAAAATTTTTTTTTTTACTATTCTAATAATTTCTCAATTCTTTTCACAACTCTTTGGATTTTTATGTAGCAAAACGGGGCAAGGGTGGGAGTGGTCAGCGTCATCAAATATAGAGTTAAAATGAATTGATACGGTTTTTCCTAGGGAAAAGGTTGTTTTGATCTTATGCAAAATTTAATCGAAGCCAGAATGCGTCTGCATAGAATACAGACTTACTACACACAGATTTTGAACTCAAGGGACTTAAAAGAATGATTTATTTAAATGATAAACAATACATTATTATCGACTTATTGAACAATTTTTTTATTAAGTAAGAGTTTTGTAAACATGTTTACACAGATAACAATGTTACTATCTTTAATTTGATTACAAAACAATTTTTAAACTAATATCTAACCTTCTTAAATGCAAATCATTATTTCATTACCAAAATAAAATTTTAATTGATTATATTAAAATTCGATTATGATGGGTGTAATAAATTATTTATTATGCAATGTTTTTTTTAAATAAGTTTCATTTAAATAAATCATTTTGCTTCCGAGCTTACCGAAGGTAACAAAAGCTATGTAATGGGTCTAAAGAATGACAATTTTTGATGTATCCGATTTCAAAAATTTTTAAGACAGAAATCCATTTCAGACATCAGGGAACATTGTTGGTTCCGTGTCTGTCTCTCTGTCTGTCCCTCAAACTTTGCGGACCAACATATCTTAAACACTACTCACGTTAATGAAATTCGGATGGAAGGTCATAATTAGTACATTTTTGGTCCCATATGAGAATAAACCTTCAGTGCACATTTGTTTCTCTATAACGTGCGCACAAACATACATTTATGTACACCTATATCTTTAAAAGTACTAATCATATTATTATTAAATTTGAATGATTTGTCAAAAGTAGTCCGCAGACAGCCCCAAATTAATAACACCCGTCTGCACTCATTAAATGTAGCTACATTGCCTGTAATTCATAANTTACTACACACAGATTTTGAACTCAAGGGACTTAAAACACGTAATAGTACATATCTCAAAATAAAAATGTTGAGTTATCACATAAGGGAGACCGGGGCTGGTTGATAAAGGATTTAAATTATTATTTTTATACTTCTACACTTGTCAAACTGTAGGTATACAATTTTTTTTTTTAAGGAAAAAATATGAGGAAGTAAAAATAGTACGGGATTATTTAGTTTTATTTCGTAATAAAAAATGTTAATTACTTATTAACCTATTTCGATCCCGGTAAATAGATATTAATGTTACACTTTAAACATAATAACAGGTTCAAATTATAAAAAAAAAATAAGGCGTGGAAATAATAAATTACATTCAGACTGAGACTTTAAAGTTTCTAATATTAATACTTACTGCTGTGTTGGCATAAAGTGTTTATTTCATCAGATTTCTAATAAAAATTATACAAATGATTTAATTTACACAGAGAAACACACAAATTTAAATCGATTGACTCAATGCTGAATCAATTATTTAGATAAATAAAAATAGGTCATTTGCTAATTTGTAAATATCTTGTTACATCTCTATTGTATGCTATACAAAATGTATTTCTATTCTTAAAATAAATTGAGTTTAATATGATTTAATGTTACAATGTCACAGTAGAATAATTAATTTCAGGTTTTGCTACAATACAAAGCGAATTAAAAAGGTTTGAAACCAACACAACCGTAAGATATTTGAACAAGGCTTTCCCACCTCATATTTACAATGGAATTATTTCTCTAAATGTAAGGTAAGGCTTTATTTTTAGAATCGAGTGCAAAGAAAATAAACATCAAACAGACACGAGTTGCGGACACTAGAAACCTACATACTCGCTAACAATTTTAAAATATCCCCCAATTTAAAAATACAAAATAAATAGAACAACCAGCGAGTACCAGTTTAAAAAAGAAACAGAGAAAATTGAAATATCATTTTTGAAAGAAGCCATCCGTTGAATCAATTGAAAAAATTCGTAGAATACATATTTATAACGAGAAATCTAAAAAAATAGTCTGCAAATGTGGGACATAGCTATTTCGTATATTTTAATCATTTTAAAACTACTAGCCCGATTTTTATGAAATTTTAATGGCATTTTTAATCAATTACAACCGTCCGAACTATTTAAATTTTGCTAAATTGATACTTAAAAGCTTGGTTTACACGATCCAAGTATACTTGGTCCAAGTGTTTGTGGAACTCTGAAGTAAGGTTTACACGATCCAAGTATACTTGGTCCAAGTGTTTGTGGAACTCTGAAGTAAGGATTACATGATCTAAGTATACTTGGTCCAAGTGTTTGTGGAACTTTGAAATAAGGTTTACACGATCCAAGTATACTTGGTCCAAGTGTTTGTGGAACTCTGAAGCAAGGTTTACACGACCAAAGTATACTTGGTCCAAGTGTTTGTGGAACTCTGAAGCAAGGTTTACACGACCAAAGTATACTTGGTCCAAGTGTTTGTGGAACTCTGAAGCAAGGTTTACACGACCAAAGTATACTTGGTCCAAGTGTTTGTGGAACTCTGAAGCAAGGTTTACACGACCAAAGTATACTTGGTCCAAGTGTTTGTGGAACTCTGAAGCAAGGTTTACACGACCAAAGTATACTTGGTCCAAGTGTTTGTGGAACTCTGAAGCAAGGTTTACACGACCAAAGTATACTTGGTCCAAGTGTTTGTGGAACTCTGAAGCAAGGTTTACACGACCAAAGTATACTTGGTCCAAGTGTTTGTGGAACTCTGAAGCAAGGTTTACACGACCAAAGTATACTTGGTCCAAGTGTTTGTGGAACTCTGAAGCAAGGTTTACACGACCAAAGTATACTTGGTCCAAGTGTTTGTGGAACTCTGAAGCAAGGTTTACACGACCAAAGTATACTTGGTCCAAGTGTTTGTGGAACTCTGAAGCAAGGTTTACACGACCAAAGTATACTTGGTCCAAGTGTTTGTGGAACTCTGAAGCAAGGTTTACACGACCAAAGTATACTTGGTCCAAGTGTTTGTGGAACTCTGAAGCAAGGTTTACACGACCAAAGTATACTTGGTCCAAGTGTTTGTGGAACTCTGAAGCAAGGTTTACACGACCAAAGTATACTTGGTCCAAGTGTTTGTGGAACTCTGAAGCAAGGTTTACACGACCAAAGTATACTTGGTCCAAGTGTTTGTGGAACTCTGAAGCAAGGTTTACACGACCAAAGTATACTTGGTCCAAGTGTTTGTGGAACTCTGAAGCAAGGTTTACACGACCAAAGTATACTTGGTCCAAGTGTTTGTGGAACTCTGAAGCAAGGTTTACACGACCAAAGTATACTTGGTCCAAGTGTTTGTGGAACTCTGAAGCAAGGTTTACACGACCAAAGTATACTTGGTCCAAGTGTTTGTGGAACTCTGAAGCAAGGTTTACACGACCAAAGTATACTTGGTCCAAGTGTTTGTGGAACTCTGAAGCAAGGTTTACACGACCAAAGTATACTTGGTCCAAGTGTTTGTGGAACTCTGAAGCAAGGTTTACACGACCAAAGTATACTTGGTCCAAGTGTTTGTGGAACTCTGAAGCAAGGTTTACACGACCAAAGTATACTTGGTCCAAGTGTTTGTGGAACTCTGAAGCAAGGTTTACACGACCAAAGTATACTTGGTCCAAGTGTTTGTGGAACTCTGAAGCAAGGTTTACACGACCAAAGTATACTTGGCCCTAGTAGTGAAACTTTGATATACACTATAAAGTAAAGTTTAAGATGGTTATGTGAAATGTTTGTCCCTCTAGAACTTTCCAGTTAAATTGTACTTATTAAGTTTTAAAAAAGAGGTGTTATATCACTTTCTGGTAAACAAAACCCAGCTCAACCTCACACCTGTCATGTTTTGACTGCTCGTTCTCATAATTTGTCAGGTGAGCGCCATTTTTGTTTTTACTAAACTCTACTTTGATGGAACCCATCCAACACAACTTAGATGTCCAAGTTGACTTTGATACACTGTTTACACGATCCAAGTAGCGTCAAAACTCAAAACTGACTTGGTCCAAGTATACTTGGATGTCCAAGTTGACTTTGATACACTGTTTACACGATCCAAGTAGCGTCAAAACTCAAAACTGACTTGGTCCAAGTATACATGGATCATGTAAAGCTGCGTTTACATAGTCAGTTTTGACTCTACTTTGAAGCTACCTGGATCGTGCTGTAAAAAGTGTATCAAAGTCAACTTGGACATCCAAGTAGAGTTGGACGTTATTTGATCTAAGTAGACTTGGATAGCGTCAACCATATGATTATGACAAGAAAGCTGTCAAAAATGAGAAAAGACGAGAAAGAAGTGACGGATTTGCTTATAAGAAGGTCATTGACAGCTTTTATTTCTTTTAAATTTTTGTTTTTATTCCTTTGCTTCTTAATAATTTGTTTTAAAAGTTCCCTACCAAGTAAACTGGGATCGTGTAAACACGGCTTAAACCCAGCTTATTTATGTAAAAAAAAAGAAATAATAATAAAAAAAAGTTGACAGATTTAAAAAACGGAAGAAATTTTTATAAATTTGACACTAATAGGTTGTAATAGCATTAAAATCCTTAAAGTATACAAAATAAGATGCAAGGAAGCTATGTGCCACACTAATTTGGCAGACTATTTTGTGACACTAGTCTTGGCAGACTATTTTTTTCATCTCCACTGACACTCAGTATTATTTACATGAGAAATGTTAAAACGATTTGTGACGAACAGATTTCTTTAAAAATAGTTGATTAAAGACAATCTCCTTATTAGTCAACATTGTTCGCATGAATGGCATCAATAATGAAAGAGATGGAACTCAAAACAAGCCGTACATTTTTCACAGTATCTCGTAAACCCTAAAATTGATGAGGTAAGAGAGCCCGGTGGTTAAAGGGCGGTGTAGGATTAAGGGTGTTTATTGGAGTCAAGTGACCCATTGACCCGACCCAGATAAAGAGACCCTAAGTGGAATGTAAAAAAGGATAAATCGAGGACAAAGTCGCTCATTACAAACTGTAAGCACGGAACATTACCCTACATAATCCAGTCTCCACCACAATACACTAACAACATGCACCGCTCGCATACATACATACATACATACATACATATATACATACATATA